>NW_025572453.1:0-15383 GCF_020424385.1 Procambarus clarkii | reverse complement strand
ACACTAACTCACACACACACACACACACACACGCGCACACACACACACACACACACACACACACACACACACACACACACACACACACACACACACACACAGTTCACACACAATACCTTTGAGCTTTGAGTACCTGGTTGAGCTAGGAATTATCACCCCCAAAAAAGAACTGGGAACCAAAGGGCTGGCGTACCGAAAGGGAAACTATGAGGAGATGAATAAATTCCTATGGGATATACATTGGGACACAGAACTCGGAACCAAGTCCGTACAAGACGTGATGTACTCTGTCACCCGAAAATGTCAGGAGGCTGTAAGCAGGTTTGTCCCAGCCCGACAGGTAAAAACAGAGAAGCAAAGGAAGAATCCGTGGTTTAATAGGGAATGTATGAAAGCAAAGGAGCTGAACAAAAGAGCATGGAGGAACTTCCGTAATAACAGAACACCAGAAAGTAGAGAGAGATACCAGAGAACCAGGAACGAGTATGTCAGTGTGAGAAGAGCAGCTGAGGAAAGGTATGAAAAATGATATATCTAATAAAGCCAAGACCGAACCAAAGCTACTACACAGTCACATCAGGAGGAAGACAACAGTGAAGGAACAGGTGATGAAACTTAGGGTGGGCGAGGACAGGTACACAGAGAATGACAAAGAGGTGTGTCAAGAACTCGACAAAAGGTTCCAGGAGGTCTTTACAATAGAACAGGGAGATGTCACGGCGCTAGAAGAGGTGGCAGCAAACCAGGTGACCTTGGAGAGGTTCGAAATTACAAGAGATGAGGTCAAGAAGCACCTATTGGAGCTGGGTGTGAGAAAAGCTGTTGGATCGGACGGAATCTCACCATGGGTATTGAAAGAGTGTGCAGGAGCACTTTGCTTGCCACTCTCCATAGTGTATAGTAGGTCACTGGAAACGCGGGACCTACCAGAAATATGGAAGACTGCTAATGTAGTACCAATAAGCAAAAAGGGTGACAGACAAGAGGCACTGAACTACAGGCCAGTGTCCTTAACTTGTATACCATGAAAGGTGATGGAGAAGATTGTGAGAAAAAAACCTAGTAACACATATGGAGAGAAGAGACTTCGTGACAACCCATCAACATGGGTTCAGGGAGGATAAATCTTGTCCTACAGGCTAGATAGAATTCTACGATCAGGTGACAAAGATTAAGCAAGAAAGAGAAGGATGGGAGGACTGCATTTTTTGGACTGTCGGAAAGCCTTTGATACAGTACCCCATAAAAGGTTGATGCACAAGCTGGATAAACAGGCAGGAGTAACTGGTAGGGCGCTCCAGTTGATACGGGAGTACCTAAGCAATAGGAGGCATGGAGTTACAGTGAGAGGTGAGACCTCAGAATAGCGTAAAGTCACCAGTGGAGTCCCACAGGGCTTTGTACTTGGACCTATCCTGTTTCTGATATACGTAAATGATCTCCCAGAGGGTATAGACTCATTCCTCTCAATGTTTGCTGACGACGCCAAAATTATGAGAAGGATTAAGACAGAGAACAGCTTGAGGCTTCAAGAAGACCTGGACAAGCTGCAGGAATGGTCGAACAAATGGCTGTTCGAGTTTATCCCAAGCAAATGTAATGTAATGAAGATCGGGGTAGGAAGCAGGAGACCAGATACAAGGTACCATTTGGGAGATGAAATACTTCAAGAGTCAGAGAGAGAGAAAGACCTGGGGGTTGATATCACGCCAGACCTGTCCCCTGAAGCTCATATCAAGAGGATAACATCAGCAGCATATGCCAGGTTGACTAACATAAGAACGGCATTTAGAAACTTGTGTAAGGAATCCTTCAGAACATTATATACCACATATGTCAGACCAATCCTGGAGTATGCGGCTCCAGCATGGAATCCATATCTAGTCAAGCATAAGATTAAACTGGAAAAGATGCAAATGTTTGCCACCAGACTAGTACCCGAGCTGAGAGGTATGAGCTACGAGGAGAGACTACGGGAATAAAACCTCACTTCGTTGGAAGACAGAAGAGTTAGGGGGGGGGGGGGACATAATCACCACATTCAAGATTCTCAAGGGAAACGATAGGGTTGATAAAGACAGGCTATTTAACACACGGGGCACACGCACTAGGGGACACAGGTGGAAACTGATTGCCCAAATGAGCCACAGAGATATTAGAAAGAACTTTTTTAGTGTCAGAGTGGTTGACAAATGGAATGTATTAGGAAGTGATGTGGTGGAGGCTGATTCTATACACAGTTTCAAGTGTAGATATGATAGAGCCCAATAGGCTCAGGAACCTGTACACCTGTTGATTGACGGTTGAGAGGCGGGACCAAAGAGCCAGAGCTCAACCCCCGCAAGCACAACTAGGTGAGTACACACACACACACACACACACACACACACACACACACACACACACACACCGAACCTGTCCCAAGAGGACCACATCAAAAGAATATCATCAGCAGGATATGCTAGACTGGCCAATACAAGAACTGCCTTTAGAAACTTTTGTAAGGAATCGTTCAGGACCCTGTATACCACTTATGTACGACTAATCCTGGAGAATGCAGCTCCAGCCTGGAGTTCAAACCTAGTTAAACACAAGACGAAGTTAGAGAAGATTCAGAGGTATGCCACCAGACTGGTCCCGGAACTGAGAGGAATGAGTTACGAGGAAAGGCTAAGGGAGCTGAACCTCACAACCCTGGAAAACAGAAGAGTAAGGGGAGACATGATAACCACCTACAAAATTCTCAGGGGAATTGACAGGGTGGACAAATACAAACTCTTTAGCACGGGTTAGAAAGAATTTTTTCAGTGTCAGGGTAGTTAACAGGTGGAATGCATTAAGTAGTGTTGTGGTGGAGGCAGACTTCATACACAGTTTCAAATATAGATATTATAGAGCCCAATAGGCTCAGGAATCTGTACACCAGTTGATTGACAGTTGAGAGGCGGGACCAAAGAGCCAGAGCTCAACTCTCGCAAACACAACTAGGTGAGTACACACACACTCGCACACAAACACACGTCAGTCGTCAGTCATCGTGGATGGAGGGGGTTGGGAAGCTCCTGAGTTAGGAGTGAAGTGGGAGGGATGATCAGGTTACTTTGAAGTGAAAAAGAGTATACGAGTGAATTAAAATTTTGGAAGTTGACCCAAACCATAAGGAAGTGAAGAAAGAAAGTAGGCAATGCATAATTGAAAATAAGTGTTGAACACATTGTGGCAGTGTGAAGTAGAGGAGCAAACCTCACGATGACTGTGATCTCACCAGCCTCAATCTTTGACCGATCGTGACCTCACCCCGGCCGCAACTCTTATCTACACCATGTGGGGAGACGCCTCGAGACTCACTCGCTTATATTGAGTATAGCAAATCATGTAAGGTAATTGGAATGCCTGTTGGCTAAGGTTTATTGGTTTATTGCAATGACGAGATCAGGAAGGGTGTCTAGGTCAAGCAGTAGTATGAATGAAGAAGATTATCGGTTTGTGGTGATGCTGATAGGAAAATTTGTTGAGAGGAGGAATGTTTGGATAGAGGATCTAATCCAGGGGTTTAACCTTTAAACTGCTCATGCCATGAGTAACATGTCCCGAAGTGCGCATGGAGTATATATACGCCATGGGAAGCCAGGCACGAGTCATATGGCCCGCGGCTACTTGGGGTTCACATTAGCTTCTTCAGGGCTCTTGTAAACAGATACCATGTTTAAAAAAAAATCGTGGGCAAAATTCTCCAGTGTGCGAGCCACAGTACTGTGGGAGCAACCAAGGCTGGCGCACACAGCATGAGCGAACAGCATTGCTGTTCAGCTTGTGACCACAGCATCGCCTAAAATGTCAAAAGAAATATGTAACTGCTATTATTTAGCGATGACAGTATTACAGATGACCCCTGACTGTGATAAAAATGACCAAGATTGTGATAACAGCAGGATTGTTGTGATAATTAGTGCTACGGGAGCCGGTCGGCCGAGCGGACAGCACGCTAGACTGTGATCCTGTTGTTATACTCAAATTCTGTCAGTTGAAATGTAACCAATCGCAGGCAAGTAGGCCTCTGACGTCATGCCAGACAGAGGAGCATCAGCCATGCTCCCAGCAGCCTCAGTTATCCTCACAGGCTCAGAGTAGAAGGACCTCGGCTAGGCAGATATATACCTTGCTATCTCAGTCAATAAATATATACAGAAGCGACTACTGTGTCTACCTTCTACCCGAACAAGGCAAACGAATACTGGTAGCAGCAGTGGGATCCAGAAATTTTTTTTCTGGAAAGAAAAGTTCAAGTACCCAGCATCGCCTCGTGTTCCAGCCGCCACCGCCACCGCCATAAGCCGCCATCCTGCCACCCACGCATCAAATATTGTGCCAGACCGGGGTCCTGCCATCAACCACTACTCCAGGCCAACGTTTCAGAAGTAAGGGTCAATATTTTCCTGTGAGAACGCTCATTCATCAGTGAGGAGGAAGGAAGCTTCCCGCGCCAGCCATTTTTTTGAATCTCGCGCCACCACCACCACCGCCACCCAAGCTGACAGTATCAAGCTTCGTGAGGGTGCAAGCTACTGCAATCGTCGTCAGCCATCGTCGCAAGTATCAACTGGTTATTCCATCGTCGCAATATTGTCGTCGTCAGAATTTATCTTCGTGCTTCTAGCGTGAACAGTGTGGGGTCCCTGAGTCTCGCGCCACCGCCGCCAGGAGCGCTGCCGTCGCATCCAGTTTGTAAACACGCCTCACATGGGCCTCTTTAGATCTTCACGACGCTTCTCCTACTTTGGCTACTGGTGATCCTCATAAATTACAACCCTGAGATAAGTAATTGCTAGTTGAGAACAACGTGCCAAGTGTTAAAAAGTGACTTATGTAATAATTCCCATAATATCCTGTGAATTAACCATTCAGTGACTTGTTAAATATTGGAACTGGTTCAGTACTCCACTCCCCACAGTTTTCCTGTGTGATTTCAACATTCCTGCTTCTTACAGTAATTTCATTGAATTTTAATTGTTCTCCTAGAGTGTTATTGGTAAATTCAAATTCCAGTGAAGTAAGAAATCCTTGTTTTAGTAGCAGTTAAGGATTTGTACAATATAATTTTTTTTTAATTCCTCCAGGCCTAAAATTGAAATTTATTCCTTTAACATTGCACATTATAATTTTTTTACCATAGTTATATACATTCCTGTGTCCAGTTTATGTGCTACATACATATTTCTTGCATTGCCACTTGTTGTGTTGAATCTTTTTAATGAATTTTTGCAATTGCACTTCCAGTTTTTATATTCTCAATTGCTGTGCTTAGTCTGGTTTAATTAATTTACATACATCTAATTCCAGTCATTTTTTTTAATGAAAGATTGCTAAATTTAGTTTACAATTGCTTGTTCTTAATTATTTTCTTGCCTAGCCCAATTTAATAATTTTATTTCTGCCATTTTCACTTTAGCCAAGTTGATATTTTTTTGTGTATACTATTTCTGATGCCAGGTGCACTTAATTATAATCTGCGTTCAAATATTACTTCCACGGCTGTGACAATGCCTACCACTGTTGAAACCCCTTCAGAATCAATGCGAACAGTTGCTCGTCCCAATGGCCAGAGATCAGCTCAGGAAATGGCTATTCCTCTTTTTGCTGGGGAATCGCGTTTATTAGAATCATGGTTTAGTAAGGTTGAAGCGAAAACAGTTGCACGTTTTTCTAAGCCTACTGATGCCGAATACTTAGCAATTGCACGGTCAGCCGTGGACACAACCAAAGGTGATGCACGTTTTGTTGTTGATGAGAAAGCCATTGTTAGCCTCCAGTCTTGGCCTGAATTTAAGGATTTCTTTCGCCGTCGCTTTGTTAATAAAGGAGACCTTGACCCGTATAGGTTAGTCAAGAAATTGCCAATGCCACCATGCAGCCTGGTGAATCGTTTAATGCGTTTACTAGCCGTCTCGATCAGTATCTTTATGCCTTAGTGTCTGCTATGAATAATTCGACTTGGTTAGATAAAGACAATAATCTGTCCCCTGAGGCTATGGCCAAAATGATAGCATTTGGTACTTTAATGCATTTTGCCCCCGAGCATACAAAACCAATCGTTGAGCAACAAAATTTTGGTGTTAAACATGAAATTGGTGAAGTATTTGAGGCTATTAACAATGCCGCAGATAAACTAGCTCCCCGAAGTGCTCAACTGTTGCCACCCTCTGATGCTGTAAATGTAGTTACAAGCTCTCAGCATCCTCCCACAAATTCTCAAAACTCTTGGTCGCAGAAGCGTACCCATGCTCGTAGCCCCCAGTCAAATTCGCCGCCTCATAAATTGCCGAAACGCCATAGTCCACAACCATCCACTCCCTCATGTTGGCATTGTGGTAAGAGTAACCACCTTGCAAGGGACTGTTGGTCCGCCCCTAGATCATCACCTCCTAGACAATTCTCTCGGCCCCCTCATCAATCTAATCATTCTAGGCTTCCATATTGCACGTACCATAAACAAGTTGGTCACCACACTGCGGATTGTAGAGCTAGGCAAAGGACATCTCCACCTCGTAACTCCCATGGTCAGTCTTGGCGAGGCTCACAGCGTCCAAGACATTATCAGAACTCTCGTAATTACAACTCCCAGCCCAGCTATAATGCAACTTCAAATTATAATGCTCAGTCACAGAATGCTGGAGCTCAGAATGTTCACTCCATGTCGTCGGGAAACCCCCAAGGCCATCCGCTAACCAATTCAAGCTAGCCAATCCTAGTGCCCTCCCTGTGTATTCAGTAGCTACCCAAAATAGATTTGGACACTTGACAGAGGAGGACACTGACTCTAGACCAGTTGTAGATGTTGACGGATCCACAGTAAATTTGACACAAACAAGACACAGATATCCCAGACAACATAAGTCAAAAATAGTAACTTGTCCAGTCTCAAGTGATGGTCCCCTTGTATCAGCCATTGTACATGGTAGAGTTTTAAAAGTTTTTCTTGACTCAGGTGCAAAAATTAATATTGTCAAGCCCTCAGCTCTTAGAGACATTGAAAGTAAGCACCCTACTATTTTAAAACAGTCACACATACCTTTTCTAAGTGGTATTTCAGGAATAAAGTAAAAGTTCAGGGTGAAATTGACCTCCCACTCAAGTTCAATGAGTCACATTGTCTATAAAATGTTTAGTTGTTGACATTATTCATTTTCCTGGAGACATTCTCTTAGGTCTGTACACCATGATTGATGAAAATATTGCATTGTTTCCCCATCGTTGGAACATAAGTATCAAAGACCATGTCATACCCTTGTGTAGCATGTATCGACAGGGCCACGAGTTCAACCTTCAATCAGATTACGTTAATTTTGTTGACACCCGCCTTGCTAGCGTAGGGTTGTCAGATCATTGTCGTGGTAGCATACCCGAGAAAACAGGCACTCGATTGAAGCATAGTAGTTGTGCAGTTGTTAAGGAGAATGAGTATCGGGACTTTCTGGAAGGGGACGCCCTAACGGATTCTCGTTGTCTCGTTCGCCTGGCAGCTTCCATCTCTGAAGTCAGTGGTTCCACGGCTACTGACACTGTGCTACACCCTCATTCTCTCTCCAGAATAAGAGTTAAGGTTCAGGGAGTGCCTGAGTTGTCGGATGTGATTGCGGAAAGTGAAACATGTAAAGTGAATGGTACATTTGTTGAACCCTCCTGGCACACAGTGCAGGATGGTACTGTCACACTTTTTATCGCAACACAAGTAATGCCGATATCCATCTCCAGTCTGGTACCCATGTTGTAGATTTTGCCCATTACTCGTTACCGGTGCGAGTTGTGGATGATGTCTCCATGGATCATACTGTTTGTACACTCACACCAGGAGAACAGGGATCTCAGCCAGAGGTGCAAGCGCAACACCTCAGTCCTACTGATTTTCCTGACTCTGTGGCTCAGCTTTTGAAAATTTTGAACAAGAATAGAGCTGTTGTTGCTCTACCAGGAGAAAAATTAGGTCTCACTCCTCTCATTACACATAAAATTCCCCTTGAACAAGGAACTACGCCTATTTATGTACCAGCTTACCGACTTCCTCATTCTCAGAGAGCAGAAGCAGATAGACTTTGTTGGGGTTTCCACCTCTCTATTATTCTCTACCCTTACTCTGGGGTAAGCAATAATTATGCTCAAGGTAACTCACCGTAGCCCTGCGGGTCTTCCCTCGATCCTCACGGCGCCACTGCACGCCAGGAGAGTCTCCCAGTCAATCTTAACGGCCTCTTATTAAGAAAGAGTGAGAACACGACTCGTTCACCTCGACTGTCGTGTGCCCTCCCCAACAATAGGGCTCTACGGTTAAACACAAGATCGCCAACTGGTGTTTAAGGTGGCCAGTAACACCCTCAGTGGACTGGTGTATTCAGTGGTAGCCTTGGCAAGGTCACACTCAAAGATCAGGAATCAGGCAGGTACTTATTGTTATCACTCTATGCTTACAGGTATAGTATAGCCACAAGATCAATGGAGGGGATGATAAAAACACAAAGAGAGTTTTGTGTTTTACTTAAAATGTATGAAAGATGTCACAAGGCCACACAATAATCATAAATCAACTGATCCTGACTCGGCCGGTAATTCCCACGGATATTATGCGATCACTAGAGGGCAACACTCTCCCCCTCCTCATCAAGTGTCAAGAACAGCTGATCGCAATGGACTCTCCGCGCGAAATTTGCTTGTTTACTAGATTCACGCGCGCTGTTTCTTTAAATTTTCCAATATTACTAGAAACTCGCACACTCGATATTGGCACAAATAAACCGAATTACTTAGTTACACTGTACTCAGGCTCAAACAGTCTTTTCTACAATCAATTCTACAATGATTCACTGTAATGGTCTTACACTGTTATTTATCCAACAATATATTATGAAATATTAACACGGGAGTTTCAGTACTTTCTCTCGTGGGCGATAACGCAATAATTCACTGTACTCACAAATGATTATTCACTGAATGAACATAGACATATATATGGTATATAAATCAATCATCAATACATGGAAAATAAATAGTTTCTGGGCACATAGCCTAACCTCCAAATACTGGCATAATATTATATATAATTTACCACTATATGTTCATATCACAATCTATAGAAAGATATACACAACACAGTAAATTATCACTGGTTCCTGGTGTCTGTACACACCAATAATCAACATGAATATTACAAGTACTCTTGATAGTACTGTCTAGCACACTGGTGCTTTACCATGACATAGGTGAGACTTGCTCACGACATATAAAATCTTCAGGCTAGATAATATAGCCAAATAATATAGCTAACTAAAGGGGAATGGGGAGGGAACTAGAACCACCTACTTCACCCTATCCTCCGATGAGAGTCGAGATGTAGCTCCTGGTCCTCGTGTCGGGAACGCCCCCACACTACACGTCGTCGTGTCCTACCAGAGCCTCTCGTCGTCCCACCGTTTAGCGCGTCGTCTCCGTGCCTCCTCACTGCAGGTCCGTCCTCCTCCTTGACTTCTTGAAGGTTGGAGCCGGTCTCCTGGCCGTCGTCTTCTCCCAGCAACGGCTGTCGCCTACGTCTCAGCTACAGTCGTCCGGTTCCCCAAATAGTCCTCTCTTCCTCAGCTACCCAGTGGCTCTGTCAGCCACTACGCTGTCACGAACTGGTGAATTGCCACAGACGTCAACCTACGTCACTGCACGGCTTCACTGCTACTGGCACAGTACCTGACTGGAGCACTTGTTGCTCAATAACCGTCAATTCCCTCTTCTGGTTCAACACATGAACTAGGGAAGACTTCTCAGAGTACTGGCGAACTTCCGATGACGCGTAAATCCACGGTAGTGGGAAACAGCTGTCCGACAGACAGGACCACTCGTCGCACGTCCGACCTCTATGACGTGTCGTGTCTGACTGATGGCGCCAGCCCGGCGCGCTGGCCGGACCCCCTTCCTTCGTGACGTCACTTTCGCCACGGGAGGTTTTCATTGGCTCCCGGTGCCACATTGCTGTCGGTGACCAATCCGGTGCCACTGACGTCACACGGTTTTGGCGGGAGATCAGGGAAGCCAGCGCCATTTTGGCTCTCTAAAGGGCCTAAACCACAGGCCAAAATATCACTATTTCACAAATTTCTCGGCTCTCCGAGAACACTTCACTCTCTCCCATATATCAAATTGTAGCCTGCAACGTAGAGAACGCTTGGGAAAAGCAGACATGACTCTTACTGCAGGCGTGGGAGAATTACAAGGGGGGGAACTCCGTCACATACCCCTCCCCTTAAAATAAGAGTCATGTCTCGTTAGTGTATGCGGGATAGGGCGTCCGCTACTACGTTGTCCTTCCCCTTGATGTGCTTGACCTTGATCCTTGTCAGACTCTCAGTGCGGGTGAGACTGGTGCCGTCCGCCCTGGACCACTTACTTTCCTCCTCCGGGAGTTCTCGGTCCCTCGGTACACTCAGACCCGTCTTCCGCTGGGTTTCTCGGGACCTCTTTCCGTCCTGCTTGACGGCTCTTCCTTCCACAGTGAAGAAAGGTCTTAGGCGGTCTGCGGGACACACCTGTTTCTTCCGGGGTCCATCCGGCTTCCCAATCTCGTACGACACTGGACCCAACCGTCGCAGCACTCGGTATGCTCTCTTGAACCGCGACCTGGTCACTCTACCTTTACCTGGCAGCACAACCAATACTTTGGATCCGGCCTGAAAATCCCTCTGCGCAGCTCTCCTGTCGAACCACTTCGACATCTTACGTTGCGCCTTCTTCAGGAGCTTCCTAGCCAGTTTCTTCGCTCTAGTGAGACGTTCTTTGAACTTCTGGACATATTTATTCACCGTTCCCACGGTCGCTTCTGGTGTCCATCGTTCCTTCATCATGAATAGCATGGCATATATAATATAGATAAATGGAAAGTAAGCCTTCTCAGGACCCACACGTCCTCCTTCGGCCTTACTAACCAATTCGGGGCACTCCTCCTGCTGTGACTCTCTGAGACGAGTGCGGTTTACCCCTGGAGAACCGGTGAGTGCCGCCTGCAACTCACCATTCGGGCTACTTTCGCCCTCCACTCGTTCTCTGGGTCCTACGCAGAGGTGATCTGTTCCCAGGCTGTCAATCGACTCCTCAGCCCCATCAGATCCATAACCTCCTGGTTCTTCGCGTTGTCTCGGTGTCACAGTACAAACTGGGATCGCCACCGGTGCGATTCCCTTCTCGTCCCCACAGACGTTCAAATCTTCGCCTGTCTCCTCGTGTTGTTCTGGGCACTCTTCGCCTTTCACGAGATGCGGGAGGACATATCCTCCACACGCGTCATTCCCCAAGATGACCTGCGCCTCCATCTTGGGCATTGATGTACAGACTCCCACCACTAGGGTCTGGCAGCCATATTCGGAATTTAAAGTTACCTGGTGTAGGGGCATCCTCACTGGGCCTCCCACAGTGGCCACCCGTGCCACCCCCACACTGGTACTTTCGTAACCCTCGGGGAACAGGGTTTCACTTACCAGGTAAAGTCAGCCCCGGTGTCTCTTAGCATCTTCACTGGGATGGGGTCTGCGACCCCCATCCTTACGGTTCCTTGACACATGAATGGGTGAACTTTCTTCTCCCCATTCAGCACGGGTTCATCCCGCACTCCCTCGGCCCTCTGGTCCTCGAACATCACTAAAGCAACGTGTCCCCGCTGCTTAAAGCGTCTGCACTCCCGCGCGACGTGTCCGGGTATTCCGCAGTTGTAGCAGCGGCCCCTCGGCGGAGACCATCCACCACCGCTCGTCTTAGCACTGCCTCCAGAGACCGTCACACCCTGTGTCTTTCCCGCCTCACTTGTCGTTTCTTTCCCTGCAGTAACAGTTCCCGAGCTCTCAGCTTGGTTCTCCCCTATCGGCGCTACAACACCTTTTGTTCCTCGGGTGTTCCAACTTGAGAAATGGGACTTGGGAGAACTCGTTCCTGCCCTCCATCCATCCGTCCTTCTATAACTCCTATCGTTTCCGACGTATGCGGGTGGTCGGTTCTGTCCCTCTCGGCGTGGGCGTAGCGCTTCTTCTAACATGTCGGCCCGGTCGGCTGCGGCCCTCAGGTCCTTTATGTCCGCCTCCTTTACCCTCATCCTGATCTCAGGAGAGAGCACGGACATAAACTTTTCCATGGCCATTAGTTCCTTGACCTCTTCGACCGACCTTGCTTCTTCAGAGTCCAGCCACTTAAGGAGCTTTCTTTCAATGTCCCTCGCCGTCTCCGCATACGATTTTCCTGGCAACCGGGTACATCTCTAAACCTCTTTCTGTAACACTCTGGCGTGAGCTTAAAGGAACGGAGCACAGCTCGTTTTACCGCATCGTAGTTAGTGCATTCTTGGAAGTCGAGCATAGTGAAGGCTTCACGAGCTTCACCTGTGAGCCTCCCTTGGACCAACTCCGCCCACTCCGCCCTCGGCCACCTCTTCATAGCAGCAACTCTCTCAAAGTGATCGAAGAAACTTTCGGCTTCACTAGGCACAAAGACCGGCAGGTCTCGTTCCCTCACTCGTCGGTCTTCCTGTGGCGGGGCAGGGGCACCTAGTCCCAGTTCAGCTCGCTTCAGCTCCACCTCCTGGTTGGCTTCTATTTCCATTTGTCTCAGCCTAACTTCTTGCTCTCGTTCTTCCCTGCGTAGTTGTGCTTCTCGTTCTTGCTCTTCCCGGCGCAGCTGTGCTTCTCGCTCCTGTTCTTCCCGGCGCAGCTGTGCTTCTCGCTCCTCACGCTTCATCTGTGCTTCTCGCTCCTGTTCTTCCCGGCGCAGCTGTGCTTCTCGCTCCTCACGCTTCATCTGTGCTTCTTCTCTCCTCAGCTGCGCTTCTGCTTCTCGCTCTTCTTTACGCTGCTGTGCTTCTCGCTCTTCCTTACGCTGCTGTGCTTCTAGCTGCAGCTTCATTATTTCCAGCTTAATGCTGTGCCTGCTGCCGCTGGATCCCCTGCTGCTTCCACCAATACTCAGGTGTTCACCCTCACTGGCAGGTGTTTGGGGCCGTTCCTCCCCCAAAGCTTCGTCTCGAGCCTTGAGCTGAGCCATTATCTCTAGTCTTCTTTCACCAACTCGGGCAGATTTCAGCTTTATTCCAAAATGATCCGCTATAGCCTGTAACTGTGCCTTGGTGCACTCTTCCAGCACCTGTTCGTCTCTAGAGTCAATAAACCTCGCTACTTTATCATCCTCCATCTTGTGCTACGAGTGTTAACCTGCACCTGATCTCTAACACCACTGCCAAGTACCACCTTTGCTCCGATCTATATCCTGGCGAGGTCGCCAATGTTGGGGTTTCCACCTCTCTATTATTCTCTACCCTTACTCTGGGGTAAGCAATAATTATGCTCAAGGTAACTCACCGTAGCCCTGCGGGTCTTCCCTCGATCCTCACGGCGCCACTGCACGCCAGGAGAGTCTCCCAGTCAATCTTAACGGCCTCTTATTAAGAAGAGTGAGAACACGACTCGTTCACCTCGACTGTCGTGTGCCCTCCCCAACAATAGGGCTCTACGGTTAAACACAAGATCGCCAACTGGTGTTTAAGGTGGCCAGTAACACCCTCAGTGGACTGGTGTATTCAGTGGTAGCCTTGGCAAGGTCACACTCAAAGATCAGGAATCAGGCAGGTACTTATTGTTATCACTCTATGCTTACAGGTATAGTATAGCCACAAGATCAATGGAGGGGATGATAAAAACACAAAGAGAGTTTTGTGTTTTACTTAAAATGTATGAAAGATGTCACAAGGCCACACATAATCATAAATCAACTGATCCTGACTCGGCCGGTAATTCCCACGGATATTATGCGATCACTAGAGGGCAACACTCTCCCCCTCCTCATCAAGTGTCAAGAACAGCTGATCGCAATGGACTCTCCGCGCGAAATTTGCTTGTTTACTAGATTCACGCGCGCTGTTTCTTTAAATTTTCCAATATTACTAGAAACTCGCACACTCGATATTGGCACAAATAAACCGAATTACTTAGTTACACTGTACTCAGGCTCAAACAGTCTTTTCTACAATCAATTCTACAATGATTCACTGTAATGGTCTTACACTGTTATTTATCCAACAATATATTATGAAATATTAACACGGGAGTTTTCAGTACTTTCTCTCGTGGGCGATAACGCAATAATCACTGTACTCACAAATGATTATTCACTGAATGAACATAGACATATATATGGTATATAAATCAATCATCAATACATGGAAAATAAATAGTTTCTGGGCACATAGCCTAACCTCCAAATACTGGCATAATATTATATATAATTTACCACTATATGTTCATATCACAATCTATAGAAAGATATACACAACACAGTAAATTTATCACTGGTTCCTGGTGTCTGTACACACCAATAATCAACATGAATATTACAAGTACTCTTGATAGTACTGTCTAGCACACTGGTGCTTTACCATGACATAGGTGAGACTTGCTCACGACATATAAAATCTTCAGGCTAGATAATATAGCCAAATAATATAGCTAACTAAAGGGGAATGGGGAGGGAACTAGAACCACCTACTTCACCCTATCCTCCGATGAGAGTCGAGATGTAGCTCCTGGTCCTCGTGTCGGGAACGCCCCCACACTACACGTCGTCGTGTCCTACCAGAGCCTCTCGTCGTCCCACCGTTTAGCGCGTCGTCTCCGTGCCTCCTCACTGCAGGTCCGTCCTCCTCCTTGACTTCTTGAAGGTTGGAGCCGGTCTCCTGGCCGTCGTCTTCTCCCAGCAACGGCTGTCGCCTACGTCTCAGCTACAGTCGTCCGGTTCCCCAAATAGTCCTCTCTTCCTCAGCTACCCAGTGGCTCTGTCAGCCACTACGCTGTCACGAACTGGTGAATTGCCACAGACGTCAACCTACGTCACTGCACGGCTTCACTGCTACTGGCACAGTACCTGACTGGAGCACTTGTTGCTCAAATAACCGTCAATTCCCTCTTCTGGTTCAACACATGAACTAGGGAAGACTTCTCAGAGTACTGGCGAACTTCCGATGACGCGTAAATCCACGGTAGTGGGAAACAGCTGTCCGACAGACAGGACCACTCGTCGCACGTCCAACCTCTATGACGTGTCGTGTCTGACTGATGGCGCCAGCCGGCGCGCTGGCCGGACCCCCTTCCTTCGTGACGTCACTTTCGCCACGGGAGGTTTTCATTGGCTCCCGGTGCCACATTGCTGTCGGTGACCAATCCGGTGCCACTGACGTCACACGGTTTTGGCGGGAGATCAGGGAAGCCAGCGCCATTTTGGCTCCCTAAAGGGCCTAAACCACAGGCCAAAATATCACTATTTCACAAATTTCTCGGCTCTCCGAGAACACTTCACTCTCTCCCATATATCAAATTGTA
>NW_025572452.1:0-11507 GCF_020424385.1 Procambarus clarkii | reverse complement strand
AGAGAGGAGAAACGGCTCAAGGAGGCGACCCCGGGTATTCGTCAGAACGTCACCCCAAAGAGAATGACGACAATTGAAGTCACCCAGCAGGAGCACAGGCTCCGGCAAGGAGTCTAGGAGGTGTTTCAAATCAGGAAGAGAGAGCGGGACACTCGGGGGGAGATAAATGGAACAAACTGTGTACCATTTCCCCACAAAGATACGAGCAGCAGAACAATGGAGAGGCGAAGGAAAAAGTAAAGGAACAAAGGGAACATCAGCCCGAATCAAGAGAGCAGAAGAATTAGAAGCCCCAGCAATGGCTGGGGGGGGGGAGAGAAAGGAATAGCCACGAAAACGACCAGGACGAGCACCAAGCATCGGCTCCTGGAGACAGACACAAAGGGGCGAAAACCGCGAAACCAGAAGTTGGAGTTCGAGGAAATTGGCGTAATAACCTCGAACGTTCCATTGAAGAATGGACAACGACGAGAAGAGAAAGGACAAAAACAGAGAACAAGGAAGAAACAAAGGCGAAAGACCAACAGAGCACGTTAAAGAATATCAGGGTCGGGATCAGGGTCAGCAAAGTCAGGGTTAGGGGGCATGGGTAAACTGAGCAAAGACGGAGGGAAGGAAACGGGAGAACAGATCAGAGGTGGGCGGGCAGGGTCCGGAGGAGGAGGAGGAGGAGGAGGAGGAGGAGGAGGAGGAGACAACGGAGAGGAGCAGTCAAGGACAGCAGCAGGAAGAGGGGGAGTAGAAAGAGAGGAGCGCACCCCAGCAAGAGCAGCAACCGAAAGGGAAGCAGGGGCCAAAGAAACCTCAGTAGCGGGAACAGGGGGCGCAAGCACTGAAACGGGAGTGGAAGGAGCAACAGAGCCAGAAGGAGGAGCTGAGGAAGAAAGCGAAGCCTTCTTACCCGCCGGGTGTGGGAAATTTTTACCCACCATATCTAATAATCATCTAAGAAATGTATAATTTCTATATCATATCTAAATCATATCAAAATCATATCTAAATTGTATCAAAATCATATAATGAATCTTTAAAGATTCATTATATAGCTTGATCCTGGATGACAATGGCACCATGAACACGTACTCAACAGGGGCCCTTTTGATGCCTACGTGACTTTGTACATGATCTCTCAAGGATCCAGAAGCTTCTAGAAGGACTTCTTAATTAAAAAACTATTGGAACATTGATTCAACATCCGGTAGGATTAAAAATCGAATCCTTAATAAGATTCAGTGGTACTTTCAAATACTACTTATAATCTTTAAATCTTATATCTAATTATATTATAATCACATCTTATCTTAATCATAAGTCTAGACTGTAAAAATAATCAATCAATATTCATTGAAGGCTACCGTGCTCAGAGAGCATGGTAGGGCGATGGGGGGGAGTGAAGCGCCCACCAACAAGCCCAGCGGCACTCCGCGTTTGTTTACAAATGAGTGAACAAGTGACTGATCCTTAGCGAACATTACCAGCTCAAGGACACCTTATCTAATATTTTTTATCGCCAGTGAATACTCTCTAGAACTGGGGGAGTACCTGGACAATATCTACAAGGAAAATCCTGGAACATTACATAAAATAGAGTGTATAGTGGAGATCAGTGACACGGTTTCCTCCACCTTCATTCATAAACTTTTATCTCGAATCATTCTTCTGCAACTGCAGGATAATCACGTAGCAACGCTACCAGATCATCATACAGCAACGCTGTAGCAAAATATCGTGCCTAAACTCGACAAGAGAGTTAATCAGTCTGGCAAACTTGTCAGACAGGCACCCCGACTGGCAGAGAAGTATATTGAGGGTTATTTGGTGTATGATTGGCCAATTGTATGCTTGTGTAACTTTAATATCCAATAAATCTGTCTGTTGGTTAAAAAGCGAGGCTAAGCCTCATACATCGGTACGTTTATTAAAATTGTAGTGTAGCTGTGAATCTTATCCAAGCACTGAACCTCATGAGTGTCCATTCTGTCAGAAAAGAATTCAGCCTCAATAAGTAAAAACCTCACAAGTGTCCACAGCGTTGGAAAAGATTCAGTCAAGCTAACTGTATAAAGTGAATATGTCTGCATATATATTTGAATATATAAATTAAGTTATCAATTGCTTGCTTAGTTATTTATAAGTTATCATATAGTTCATTTAATTGAATATAATATCTAGTACTTAGTTAAGTATTTAGACTACATTTAAGGTCATTTATTATACTTTTACAATTTAATTTGTTGTTTATAGTATAAGTACATATTGGCTGTTAAGTTATGGTGCTAGGTTAGACTATGTATGTTTAAATCCCTGATTTAAACAGAGCCAGTGTTCAGTCAGATAACTGAATTTATCAAATCTTATCCTTGTATAAAATACAAGCTGATGTGAGATCCCTGTCTACAGGTGGATTGGAACTTCTATCAACATAGTCATTCACCCCACCTGTCCCTTACAGCCCACAGTTTGTCATTAGGAAAAGAGGATTTAGGATTTACAACCCTAGCTAGAGATTTTAATTGAATTAATTTGCAGACAGTAATTTTTTAATTTAGTTCAGTACAAGTCCCTGGTAGTCTCCTCTTATATCAATCCCAGCAGGTTTTTCCCACATTAATGGTCCTTCGAACCTAGATAATAATGGTCCTTTGTACCTAGATATTTATGATCATTTGTTTACCGAATATTTCAGTGCCAAATAGATAAGAAACTTCTTGATTTTGCATTGGAATAATTCTTACATATTCTAGCCTAACCTAGCTATCAGCCAATATTTATCATAGCTATATATCTAAGTAAACAAATAGTTTGCAGTGGCTTAAGCCACCATATCCATTAACTAGTAAGCATTCATAGCATACTAATATTGGTTTGTGTTAAGAAACCACAGTACTTAATTATATCAGTGTCACAGACACAATTGCATCTTAATCATAAATACCAATTATCTACCTCATTGTGGTAACATTACATATATATTTAAGTGTATTATCTAGCATTATCTCTAATCTACTGATTTTCAGAGCTGCTCATTACATAATATTCTTTAAAAAAGTGTTATCATCACTGTAAGAGCATTCATTACAATCTAACTATAATCAACTGTATCAAACCCTATTCCAGGTAAAACCAGTAGACATTCTACTGTATTTTATCAAGCAACTATTATGGTAACAGATTTTGTAATAACTTTGCAAAAATAGTGCCATTTACTATTTTTAAAAAATTATTACAGGATTTACCAACTTGGTGCATTCGTGCATTCGGGTCACAAATCAAATTATTACAGTACTTTTGATAATTGAACACCTGCTACAACCAGATTCCAGGGAGGAAATGAAGGACGATCTTTGGAATCATTACCTAAGTAGACAGGAAAGCTCATTTATCAAAATACATTAACATCATACATATTTATCAGAAAAAAAGAGAAAAATCTCGGAATCTCCAAAACTCGGAAAAGGTCAAAATGACTAACAGTATTCCACCAGCAGCTGAAACAGAAAAGAAAAGGACACAAAGTGTCTAAAAAAATCACTTGAATCTACAACCTACAGACCATTTAAATCAGGTGATAGACAAATGTCATCATCACTTGGCTACAATAGTCTACAATTGGGGATTAAGACCAATCTTAATCTCACATCACAATCTGAAAGGCTAACAACACATTGACAATGTCAATACAAATATTATCATCCATCTAAGATAACTATCTTAATCCAAGAAAATAGTCTTGATCACCTAATCTCATGCTTACACTGGAGTGAAAGCAGCCTCAGAAAATCTGAAGTTAATCAAGCATCTCAAAGAGACTTACTTAATAGAAAAGGCAAAGCCGAGAAAAAGCAAAATGCTTCATCACATCATGAATAATGTAGATACACATTATTACAGATACAATTCATCCTTTAAGGAAATCCTTGGAGGAGTACAAGTGTTACATGCTTGTATGACCTACTTGCATGTAATTACTTACCTACAAGTGTTACATACTTGTAACAACATCTTATCACAAAGCCAAATCTTTGATGGACTTCGAGCTTACGTACAAAGATTACGAAGCCGAGGAAAACTTAGATCTCAAGAAAAAATCCCCAAAGGTGAATCCACGGACAAAAGCAAAAATGTCCAGAATGGCAGTCAAAAATCAAGACAACAAAACTCCTCTTCTGCAAAGTGGAAACAGAATAATGTTGGCTCTTATGCTGTATCCCCCACAGTTAACAGAACTGTAGGAAATCAAGCTCCTAAGACAGATAAGACAAAAGGAGCTGCAAGTGCCCCAAAATGTTTATTCTGTCAAGAAGCACATACCATTTATCAATGCACAGTTTATGTAGGCCGTGCCAGTCGAATCGATCGACTGAAATCTCTGAACAGGTGCATCCGTAGTCTACGGAAGCACGATACAAGTGAGTGTATCACTCAATTGCAGAACTGCCAATATTGTCATAAAAGTGTACATCACACAGCACTCTGTGGTGATATTAACACTCAATCCAGATCACAGACTTCCAATAATCAACCTGCATCTCAGGCAAAGCCCAAAGATGATAATACCACAACAGCCGTACAATTCTGTACAGTAATGAGCAATGTCAACGACTTGGATACAGAAATTGTTACAGCAGCCATATTGCCTACTGCACAGCTAGAACTATGCAATCAAGGAATTTGTATTCCAACTAGAGGCTTTTTTGATCAAGGGTCACAGAAAACCTTTATCAGTAAAAAGATGGCAGAAGATTTACAACTTAAATCTTCAAAGCAAGTATCTACATCCATATCAGGGTTTTTTACTAATTCTGGTCGTAGAACCTTTCCAGTAGTAAAACTCAATGTCTGTCTAGGTACATCCCAAAGGACAGTAGAAGCCATAGTAGTTGATAAAATTCCTACTGAAATGGAAGTGACTGGTCTGACAGCAACTATTAAATTCCTAAAAGAAAAAGGAATCCAATTAGCAGATCCTCTACTCGATTCTGACTACATAGGGGATATCGGAATCCTGATTGGAGCTGACTACTATCATCGATTCATTCTGGGATCAGAAGAATCTATGGGTATGAATATACTCAAATCAGCAGGAGGCATATTGATGACAGGACCTATACTAGATCTTGAACCTTCAACTCCTGAAAAATCACATCATACAGAAACTGTAATAGTGGCATGACTAGGCAAAGAACAGTCACCACTTAAAAACCCCCACATGATTGATGATGGATTAGAATCTGTACCTCAATTGTGGGAACTTGATGCCATAGGAATAATTCCTGAACAACCAAGTCCTGATGATGTCTGTGCATATAATCAATACTTAGAAACTGTACAGTACTATGATGGACAGTACTGGGTAAGGCTACCATGGAAAATCAACCATAAAACCTTACCTACCAATTATCACATGGCTTATAGTCAATTTAAATCGCAACTAGCAAAGCTAAGAAAAAGGCCTGAGCATTTAAAACTCTATCATGAGATTATTGCTCAACAATTAAAGAATAAATTCATCGAAGTCGTGAAACATGACAATACGCAAACAGGCCATTTTTTACCTCACATGGCTGTAATGAGAGAATCAAAAACAACTCCTTTACGGATAGTTTTTAATTGTAGCTCTAAATCTGGACCCCAAGGAACCAGTCTAAATGATTGTTTGCAAACAGGTCCAAGTCTAACTCAGAAATTGTATGACATACTGTTGAAGTTTAGACTTAACAAATATGCGTATTCAGCAGATATAAGTAAGGCCTTTCTAAGAGTTGGCTTGCAGGAAGAAGATAGAGACTTCACTAAGTTTCTATGGGTAGAGAACCCAGAAGATGTCAATAGTCCTGTAGTGACTTTCAGATTCTCATCAGTTCTTTTTGGCGCGACAAGCAGTCCATTTCTATTGCAAGCAACTCTAGATACTCATCTGAAGAAATCATCAAGTCCCTGTAAGACTGAAATCAGTCAAAATCTATATGTAGATAATTTTCAAGGGACAGTTAACAGTACTACTGAACTGTTACAATTATATCAAGAGGCCAACAAGGAGCTACAAGGTGCCAACATGCCACTACAATCTTGGGCCTCTAATAATGCAACATTGAATAATCAAATAGCAAGAGATTACCCTGAATATCACGTACCAGAATCACAAAAGGTGTTAGGTATGGATTGGGATTTAATCTCGGACACAATATCGATCAAATCTGTGCCAGTAAATTACAACATCACTACAAAAAGGGATTTGCTTTCACAAGTTAGCAAAGTATTCGACCCACTTGGTCTACTAAATCCTTTGACTATCAAGTGGCGTTTATTAGTGCAACAAGCATGGAAAGCTAAGGTTGGTTGGGATGATCCACTACCAATCCAGTTACAAAAAGCTTGGATGGAAGTAGCTCAAGAACAAACTTTAGTTGAAAAGATAATCTTTCCAAGACACATAGTCGAGGAAAATGAAGAAGTATCACTACATGTATTCGCAGACTCGTCAGCCAAAGCTTTTGGAGCTTGTGCTTACTTAGTGACTTCTAATCAATCATATCTTATCACCTCTAAGGCCAGAGTCGCTCCATTAAAAAAGAGGACTTTGCCTCAGATGGAACTAACAGCACTGCTAACTGGTACACGCTTAGCTGTGCATATCAAACAAGTCTTGTCTACCATGAACATCAAGGATGTCATCATATGGTCTGACAATGAAGCTGTCTTACAATGGGTACGAAACGACAACTGTCCAACTCCATATGTAAAAAATCGCGTCTCGGAAATTAAAGAAATTTCCGCAGGCTTTCAATTGTTGCATGTACCAACGAAGGATAATCCAGCTGATCTCTTATCAAGAGGTATGACATTTAAACAGTTTGCAAAGGCAGATATTTGGTTTCATGGGCCTCGATGGTTAGTGAATGGTAGTTGGCCTGAACAAAAGCCACACGTCATTACGACACAAACCATAACTACCACCAGGCAGCGAGCTCAAATATCAGTCTTGGATTGTACTCGTTACTCCTCGCTCATCAAATTAATCAATGTAACACAGAACGTGTTTCAATATCTCAGGAAAAAAGGTATAAAATACACTTTTCCAGATGCACTTATCTATTGGGTAAGACAAGCCCAGAGAGAAACTTATGGGAATAACTATGAAAATCTTCCGCATAAGTTAAAACACAATCTCGGTCTGTGGATAGACCAAGAAAATCACAACATTCTGCGTTGTGGAGGGAGACTTAAACACGCAGATATCAATTTAGATACCGTGCATCCATGGCTTTTACCAAAAAATCATTGGATCACAAGGTTGATTGTGTTGCATACACATCAACAAATCATCAAACATGGAGGAGTGTTAGACACACTCACACAAATCAGACAGCAGTACTGGATTCCTCAGGGAAGACAGTCAGTCAAATCAATCTTGAAGAATTGCATGATATGCCGAAGGTACGATGCAAGAACTTGCTCTTATCCAGGGCCACCACCCCTACCAAAGGAACGAGTGGTCCATCTACAACCTTTCGAAACGACAGGAGTAGATTATACAGGAGCAATATATCTAACAGGGACTGCAGATAAGCAACCTATCAAGGCATACATCTGTCTGTTCACCTGTGCTACCACCAGGGCAGTACATCTAGAGGTAACACCCGATATGACTGCTCAATCATTTATTCAAGCTTTCCGCAGATTCGCAGCACGCCGATCATGCCCTAAGCTGATGATTTCAGATAACGGAGCAAACTTGGTAGCTGGAGAAGCATGTCTACGGGAAATCTGTTCCCATCCTGCAGTTACTTCCACACTGGAACAGCGTCATTGCAGATGGAAATTTATCCCTCCGAGAGCCCCATGGCACGGAGGATTTTATGAACGGTTAATAGGAACTGTAAAAAGATCCTTGAGAAAATCTCTACACCGTCAGAAAATCAATCTTCAAGAACTCCAGACAGTAATCACGGAAATAGAATCAAGGGTGAATAACCGGCCGTTGACTTACTTGTCTGAGGATCCTACTCAACATGAGCCATTAAGTCCTGCCCACCTAATGTATGGAAGACTTCTGACTCCAGTACCATCTCTAGTGGATGATGAGATCAGAGATCCCTCATATGTGGGTCAGAGCGAGTTGGTTCAGGGGTATAAGCATCTGTCCAGCATAATCCAAAAATGGAATGATATTTGGACAAAAGAATATCTTACATCTCTACGAGAACATCACAATGGGGCCAATGTCCCACATAATATAGCTAATCTCCAACCTGGCGATATTGTCTTGGTAGACAGTGATGGCCCTAGGGCTGACTGGCCATTAGGTAAAGTTGTCTCAGTCCATCCAGATAGTCAGGGGATTTTGAGAATAGTCAAAATCCTGTCCAAAGGAACAACTTCCCTGAAGACATTGGACAAACTCATCCACATGGAATCAGTGAGCCAGCTGCAGTTAGATCCTGAGAGACCTCAAGACACTCTAACTCCACAAGACCCACTGACTCCTAACAGACACAATCGTCCACAACGGACAGCAGCAGAAAAGTGCAAGCAAAATTTGCATTTGTATTATCAATCCAATGGAGAGTAAATAAATACATATGGTTACTATTGTCCTAAGTATTGGACTCTGTGCCAGTTCTCTCCCTCTGGAAGATGTGGGAAATTTTTACCCACCATATCTAATAATCATCTAAGAAATGTATAATTTCTATATCATATCTAAATCATATCAAAATCATATCTAAATTGTATCAAAATCATATAATGAATCTTTAAAGATTCATTATATAGCTTGATCCTGGATGACAATGGCACCATGAACACGTACTCAACAGGGGCCCTTTTGATGCCTACGTGACTTTGTACATGATCTCTCAAGGATCCAGAAGCTTCTAGAAGGACTTCTTAATTAAAAAACTATTGGAACATTGATTCAACATCCGGTAGGATTAAAAATCGAATCCTTAATAAGATTCAGTGGTACTTTCAAATACTACTTATAATCTTTAAATCTTATATCTAATTATATTATAATCACATCTTATCTTAATCATAAGTCTAGACTGTAAAAATAATCAATCAATATTCATTGAAGGCTACCGTGCTCAGAGAGCATGGTAGGGCGATGGGGGGGAGTGAAGCGCCCACCAACAAGCCCAGCGGCACTCCGCGTTTGTTTACAAATGAGTGAACAAGTGACTGATCCTTAGCGAACATTACCAGCTCAAGGACACCTTATCTAATATTTTTTATCGCCAGTGAATACTCTCTAGAACTGGGGGAGTACCTGGACAATATCTACAAGGAAAATCCTGGAACATTACATAAAATAGAGTGTATAGTGGAGATCAGTGACACGGTTTCCTCCACCTTCATTCATAAACTTTTATCTCGAATCATTCTTCTGCAACTGCAGGATAATCACGTAGCAACGCTACCAGATCATCATACAGCAACGCTGTAGCAAAATATCGTGCCTAAACTCGACAAGAGAGTTAATCAGTCTGGCAAACTTGTCAGACAGGCACCCCGACTGGCAGAGAAGTATATTGAGGGTTATTTGGTGTATGATTGGCCAATTGTATGCTTGTGTAACTTTAATATCCAATAAATCTGTCTGTTGGTTAAAAAGCGAGGCTAAGCCTCATACATCGGTACGTTTATTAAAATTGTAGTGTAGCTGTGAATCTTATCCAAGCACTGAACCTCATGAGTGTCCATTCTGTCAGAAAAGAATTCAGCCTCAATAAGTAAAAACCTCACAAGTGTCCACAGCGTTGGAAAAGATTCAGTCAAGCTAACTGTATAAAGTGAATATGTCTGCATATATATTTGAATATATAAATTAAGTTATCAATTGCTTGCTTAGTTATTTATAAGTTATCATATAGTTACATTTAATTGAATATAATATCTAGTACTTAGTTAAGTATTTAGACTACATTTAAGGTCATTTATTATACTTTTACAATTTAATTTGTTGTTTATAGTATAAGTACATATTGGCTGTTAAGTTATGGTGCTAGGTTAGACTATGTATGTTTAAATCCCTGATTTAAACAGAGCCAGTGTTCAGTCAGATAACTGAATTTATCAAATCTTATCCTTGTATAAAATACAAGCTGATGTGAGATCCCTGTCTACAGGTGGATTGGAACTTCTATCAACATAGTCATTCACCCCACCTGTCCCTTACAGCCCACAGTTTGTCATTAGGAAAAGAGGATTTAGGATTTACAACCCTAGCTAGAGATTTTAATTGAATTAATTTGCAGACAGTAATTTTTTAATTTAGTTCAGTACAAGTCCCTGGTAGTCTCCTCTTATATCAATCCCAGCAGGTTTTTCCCACACCGGGGAAGAGGAAGGAGAGGAGCCAGGCTTACGCTTCTGACTTAAAGAGACCGGTGTCCCAGCAACTACGTACCGGGCAACGGATTCCAGTGTCTCAACAGGAGAAGCCGAACGAGAGCACACACGACGGCCGTTAGGAGAGCGATGGACATCCGCCCGCACCGACAGGCGGCGGGGAGAGCCGATAGATGGAGGAAGAGGATGGGAAGGAGGATCGGAGGGGGACGAGGAAGGAGACACAGAAGACACGACAGACCGGGTAGAAGGAAGGGGAACCCCAGACAGAGGACCAGGAGGTGGATCCTTCGGGAGAGAACCCAAAGGGACAGAGGAGGGGGCAGTGGGCGCATCAGGGTCCAAGGCCTGGAAACGGTTGCGAGTCTGAGGAAGGCGGGAAGGACGAGGAGAGGAAGAGCGCAACACGCGAGCATAAGAGATATTAGCATAAGGCGGGAGCCGGCGAACCTGGCGCCTCGCCTCAGGAAAAGATAAACGCTCCCGGTGCTTCAAGTTGAGGACGGCTGCCTCAAGCTTGTAATGGACACACGCACGGGAGAAGGTAGGATGGGCCTCACCGCAGTTGAGGCAACGAGCCTGGGGAGAAGTGCACTCCGACTTAGAGTGACCTTCGCCACCACACAAAGGACAGAGAGAGACAGTCCCGGAGCAGCGGAGGGCACCATGCCCAAACCTCCAGCACTTGTTGCAGAGCCGAGGAGAAGGAATGTACTCCTGGACAGAGCACCTGGCACCAGCAAGAATGACAGAGGGTGGAAGGGTCCTACCATCAAAGGTAATCTTCACAACCCGGAGGGGTTGACGGCGACTACCACGAGGGGGACGAGTAAACGTGTCCACCTGGAGAATAGAATGGCCCTGGGCAGCGAGGATATGTCGAATATCGTCGTGGCAGTCGCGTAGGTCCCGAACACCGGTCGCAACATGGGGCGGGAGCAAAATAGTGCCAACACTGGCATTCAACTGAACGTTCTTCGAGACCCGAACGGGGGTCTCGCCAAGGCAGGATAAGGCAGCCAAGCGGGAAGCAGCATCCTGAGAAGGAGCAGCAACGACACGCGTACCGAGACGAGTGGGGTTAAAAGTAATGGAGGCATCCACGGAATCAATGAGATGTCGATGAAGGGAGAAATCGTCAGGAGGCGCAGAAT
>NW_025572451.1:0-69771 GCF_020424385.1 Procambarus clarkii | reverse complement strand
ATTGACAAAACCTTTTATATTCTGTTTGGCAATAAATCCTCTAATCAAATAAATCTCAAAATAAACAATACCCAAATTTGTAACAAATTAGATGGCAAATTCCTTGGCATTCTCATTGACCACAAGCTTAATTTCCAGGGACACATTCTAAACATATCAAAAAAAGTTTCAAAAACTGTGGGCATTCTTTCTAAGATCAGATATTATGTACCACGCCCTGCTCTGGTGACTCTCTATTACTCCCTTATCTATCCATATCTCAACTATGGTATTTGTGCTTGGGGCTCTACTACCCAAAATCACTTACGTCCTCTAATTACTCAACACAAAGCTGCTATTAGGACAATATCCAATTCTGGCCCCAGACATCACTCGGTACCCCTACTTAAATCTCTGAATATGTTAGACATTAAGTCACTGCACATTCTCTCATGTGTATTATACATGTATAAAACGCTAAACTATAATGCCAATCCTGATCTCAAAAGCTTCATAGAAGGTTGTATCAGAACCCATGAGCATCACACCAGAAATAAATACAGTTTTGATATTCCTAGAGTACGACTTAATCGAACTAGAAATGCTCTACAAATCAAGGGGCCCAGAATGTGGAATGACCTTCCACCCCATGCTAAAGACTGTACCTCTCTCAACCAGTTTAAGTCAAAAGCGAAGCTATACCTAATAAATTCCCTGTAACCTACCTTACCCTTCTATTGTCAACCAATGTCTGTTTTTTTTTCTTTAAAGAGCGCTGTTTGTCGACATAATTGTATTTGTGCTGCTTTTTCATCTATGTTTTCATTTCTTGTTTTCATTCTACTCATTATGCTCAATTAGTATTAAGCTTGTCATTTAAGTTTATCATGCCCGAAACGCTTTGCGTAATAGTGGCTTTAGGCATTGTATGTACTAGCTATACCTATAAGTCAAACAATCCTTGTAAATATTTATTGTATGTATGTACCTTACCTAAATAAAATTGTATTGTTGTTGTTGTTGTAATGTAATTAGCGAAGTGATTTGATTATGACTGTTCGGACACTTGCCTGTGTGATAGTGTCATTAACGTAACTGTTGGTTTGTTAACTGTCTATGTGACAGTAGTTAACGTAATTGTTTATCTTTGATTATTTGAGTAGTAAATTGTATTTGATTTAATTATCATTGATTATTAACCGTCTATGTGACAGTGTGTGATAAAGTAATTGTGACTGACAAAAAGTTTGTTGAATACATTAATTTATTTTTATACACGTGCCTCTTAAATACCATTGCTCATTCTGCAGTACTGCCCATCTATTTAACTTACCAATTGACTTTAAGAGAATGTAACAGTAGGACTGTGTGAAAGGACTATAGAAAGATCACAGATTTAACATTAAAAGTTGGTAGTGACCTGACTGGCAGGCTAGCCTAATCCCTTCCCCAAGGAATTAGACTCATGTAAGGAACGGTAGCGTCACTCGCCCTTGTGTCGAGTCATTCGACAAGGAGAATAATGAAAGGTATTACAGAATTAGTAGAAAATATCAATCGTGGTTAAGTACTTATGTTAAAATTAACGTCAAATGTGAATAAAGAATAAGTCTTGTAGGTTATCAAATAAACATTTGAGTTCAGTAAGATCTGAAAATAGGTAAGACATATTTCGTCACTGGAAAATAGGTACCTACTAACTTGTTTGTTAATTCCTGTAAAATTAGTGAAATGCAAAGGCTATTGAATATTGTAATTAGCCTGGTTCTCGTATCTAGATTATTCCCAATTGTTTTGGGATAATAAGTCATCTTCAAGGGACGCATACAGGATTTTAGTTAGTAATCTTCTTCAAAGATTAATTTGGCAACTAGCCTAGGTCAGTCGGACCTTGAGAGAACCTGGGGCCGGATTTAGGAAGGTACTTACGAAGGTTTTTCCTCTTAGCTAAGAACGATTTCCCTCTTAGCGCCTTCGTGGCGGCTACGTCCGTATTCAAGTAACTACCCTAAGGGGAAAAACCTTCGTAAGTTCATTCCGGGATTTAAGTGTGGGTTCGACCACTCGTAGCTTTACGTAAACTGGATATAAGTCATTTTTTCTCTACTACATAATACTGGGATCGATTTATGATAGTGGAACATGACCAAAATATTATAGCTGGTGAATCTAGTGAAGAGGAGTCCTTCGTGTTAGTTATATATGCATTCTCTGCTTGAAACTTGAAGTAAATATGTGTTTGATGATAGTAGAATTAGTTTTATAATAGCAAGATATTATACCCGTAGTTATTAAGTAAATAAACACTGGTGAACATGAAATATGAGAGAAGGTGATGAGCCCTGCCTGATGGGATCATTTACTATCACCAAATGCCCCTGTTCACCTAGTAGTAAGGGTGTACCTTAGCTATACATACCCATTTCTAATTTATTTAGTTTGGTTTTATTTTGAAATTAAATCTGGGTGAGACATAAAATAAAATATGCTGCACAAATGATGTTAGGTAAGGAGAAGGGTAAAAATGTCAAAAACTTTATTCATTGAATACTTAAAGCTATAATTATGACTATATAGATTATTAAAAAAGAGAGAGGGAAGTAGGGGTCCAAGACCTCTTCCTGTTATACAATTTGGGTGTGGAACAAGTAATTATCAAAAGAAGGCACCATGCCGGGAAGACTATGTAGCAGTAAGGCAGTGAGGTGAGACAGCTACTTATTTGAGAAATGCTTATTTTATTTACCTTATAAGCTGAGGCAACTTATTTTATTTGAGGAATACTCAGCTGATTCCTTTACATTTAGCATGGAACAAATTTGTGTCCAAGACCTCTTCCTGTTACACAATTTGGCTGTGTGTAACCAAACTGGAAATGCTCTACAAATCAAGGGACCCAGAATGTGGAATGACCTCCCGAATCATGTCAAAGGCTGTACCTCTCTCAACGAGTTTAAGAGTTAAGCCAAGTACTGCCTAATTAACTCCATGTAACCTAACTTACCTCCTAAATGTCAACCCATGTCTTGCTATTTTTTAAACAACGCTGTTCACCAACATGTGCAATTGCTGATTTATGCTATGTTAACCCCCCTTTTTGTATTTTTTATTCCTTCTTTCAACACAATTTATACCTAATCCCGATTACTATTAAGTTTTAGTCTGTGTTTTTTCCCCCACACCTTGCCCGAAATTTCTATGAGTATTAGTGGCTTTTGGTATTGTATGTACTAGCTCTGTCTATAAATCCAACATTATGTTTGTAAATCAACTGTATGTACTTTTCCTGAATAAAATGTATTTATTATTTATTTTTTAATCAGTAAGTATTAAAAGAAGGCACCAAGCTGGGAAGGCTATGTAGCACCATTGTGTGTAACAATAAACCAAATTTTTTTTTAACAAATCCTGTCAGCTGTAAAAATATTGATGCAGTTATTTAAATGAAAAATATAATGAAAGAAATATTACTGGTTTATTTTTATCCTATCTTTTTGTACTGTACAGTATATCCAAGGAAGTGAAAAATTGAGACATAATGCACAATTTAATGAATGATTAGCATGGATTAGCAGTTCAAAAGAAATATGACATTACATATCAACATGAGATCTTAATGATCCATGGTCAACATGATTTAATAAGGATAATACAGTACTGAATTTGTAATAATACAAACTATAATTTAAAATCTTTATTACTGATTTTTTATTAAGAAGATTAGGTATACACAGCAATGTGCTGCTACCCTATTCTATATGGAATATTACACAGTGTAGATAAAAAACTAGCTATAAGTTTATCTAATATTCCCATCTCACATGATGGTTAGACATACTGTACATGGAATCAATTTAGAAAATACCAGCCTCAATACAAAAAACAAATCAACTCTGACTAAACAACTCTAAGCAATTTTCACAAGAGGTAAGCACTGAATCATGGAAACATTATATTATAATTACTCTTACTAGTTTCTACCAGACTCCTCTCAAACAATGTATTTTTAAACATGTTTAGGTATACAGAGCAATGTGCTGCTTCCCTATTCTGTATAAAGGACCACACAGTGTAGATCAAAAACCAGCTACAAGCTCATCCAACATCCTCACCTCACAGGATGGCCAGTCATACATGGAATTAGGAGAGAACAAAATACTTAATGCTAATCTATTAGCCTTCACTGGCAAAATCTGGGTGCAGCACAAGAATATCTTCCAATATTCCTGAGTGTATGAAGTAATTACAGAGCTCAAAATACCTCATACCATTTGGTATGAAGTCACTGATAACAGGACAATCACAGATATAGTGTTGGAGAGTATGTTCTCTCAAGTAGGACTGAAAACAGATGTTTTTTTCCACCAAGAGGGCTATAAATCCATGGAACCACCTACCCGCTGAAGCCGTAAATGCCAAATTGCAGCTAAAAAATATCATTAAGACAATTGGCGGGCCCTTTAACAAGCCGCCGGCTTTCTGTCCTCTTCGAGGCCACTAGATAGTTAGTGGCCCTTGGGTAAATTCAGTAAATATATACAATAATTGTCAGCGCATCTTCCGAGCAACAAGGACAGCTAAACAGTATCTCTTAGAATTACATAGGTAAACAACAAATGTAACATATTTGTTTACTACAATGTCGGTGAAAAGTTGTAGAAGTAGTTGAAGTTGCTGTAGAAGTTGAAAAAACATTGTTTTACTTCGAAATATACTAATTTTAAAAGAAAATTCGACGTAAATAGGAGGCAGTAGAGCTCCGATAAACCAGCGCTAAATCTTCAATATGAAGAATGTTGCTGCTCTCTGATTGGCCAAAACGAAACACAGTAGTGACCTCTATCGGCACGCAGGTGAACCAACAATTTTCTTCCTAAGTGGACCTTATTGAATCGCACCTAAGCATCATCTTAGGGCGCACTTAGGAACCTTCGTAGCAAACCCACTTACGAAGAAATACACAGAGCTTCCTGAATCTAGGTCCAGGTCAGTGTGGGCTGTGTATTAACGGGGGTCAACATCTCTCTCTGGAGCCGGGCCAGGCCATCGAGGTCTGGCTGTAATATTTTTAGGTATCTGTGTCTGAAGTTTTAGTACAGTGTAGAGTCCACATTATTTCTGTATTTTTGCCTCAGTTAGGAAGATTTTAAATTTAAGGACTGTTCAGATGGGCCGTAGGAATTTTGTCATTATTTTCAATGGGTGATGCCTGGGTGTCTGGATGATGCCGCTTCTTTCCACCGGCATCCTTAATCCACCACTTTCGCGCACTTGGCGCAGTGGAAAAAAACTTGCCCTTGTGCGTGCGGCGTTTCCGGCGATCGAGCGGCAACACTTAAAAGTGTATACTCTTGTCATTGTCCTGACGTTAATTTTCGATGTACGTATTTCATTTTGGACCAATGTGTTCGCAATAGAATGTTCTAGAAGAACATAAGTATAAAATGTCACCAAAACATAAGTTAGATCAGCACCAAATAAAAAACTACGTCGATCACTAGCCGTGAACGCCAGACAGCAACGAAATGTTTCTACTATCTTCAGGGTTGTCAACTCCACACTTGTCCTACAGCGTTAATTTTGATATCACTGAAATCGCAATAAAATTCCCTACGCGGACATATGCATATAAATCTAGAATCAATGTCGCAGCCCACCCACAACAGTGTGGGATGTGGCCCAAGTGTTACCCGTGGCGGCATATCGGCGAAACCTGCATTGAAAAGTGTATATTCAATTCACTGTCCTGACATTAATTTTCGATGTACGTATTTCATTTTTGTACCAATGTGTTCGTGATAGAATGTTCTAGAAGAACATAAGTATAAAACGTCACATAAGGATGCGTTTGACCGGCAACAAATAAAAAACTACGTCGATTATACTCGTCGTGTCAATAATACAATTGTTTTACCACGATGATTCAATGCCATGCCGTTCTCCCAAATAAGCTCTTCGGCTATTAGAGAAAACGTAAATTTCATGACGAACATTTGTAAACTATCCCCAAGTAGATCGAACAGAAATTGGAATTTATACAAATATTTTTTGCTCGAGACTCCAGACGGAGTCACTTATGCGGACACGAGAGAAAACTTGGTAACGATGTCTGGCGCCACCGCTGCGCGAAAGTGTATTAAAATTTAATTAATCTTTGTTTTAATAAATCTTTTATAGAATTTATGGTGTTTAGTGGAATTTCCCCCAACGGTTATTTCTTATTGTTGTTGATCTTAAGTCCCGTGCTTGAAACTAGGACTCCCCCTGCAAGCCAGCAAGCATTTATTTATTACATAAGATGATCCCTTTGTACTTTGATTTAATCTCCACACTTAACATAAATCTTATCCCGCTTTTTCCGATAACTGGGGATCCATTTACGGTGTTTATACCTAATTGATGGTATCCTGCTTCACCGTCAATTGGGGGAATTACTCAGCGGGTAGCAGGTGGTGGCGGCGTTTTCAGAGGCTTTGCAGTGTAGCATAGAAGGGTACATTATCCTCGAGCTATGATATCTAAACGGTCGAACGTTCTTAGATCTTAAGGAGGTTACACAGTAGAACTCTGGTTTCTGAATATTTTACTTAATAACGACCAGCATTTAACCAGTAAATAGAGGTTAATGGCTGGCCCCTATTACAACAACTTGAGTTGTTCAGGCCCTAGCTTCGGTAGGGGACAGACGTGTTGCTTCGGCGCTCCAGCAGTTGGGGTTGTTTTTCAGTTTCGGCCGGTTGGGGGCGGGTGTGTCTCTGCCCGCCTGTGCTGACGTGGCGTTACGATGGGGGGTCCTTCTATCCCCTGTCGTCCGGGCTCAGTCTGTGGGACTAGAGTTCTCTGTGCGGGCTGGTTACCCGAAGATTGCGCTGGCTTGTGATATGTTCTCTGTCCCTGTTTTTTGAGATTTATGGGGTCGAGTTGGTAACGGCCCGTAGGGCGATTGTGAAGTTCACAGGGGAGGTGGCGTATCGCGATTTTCTCCGGCGATACGAGGGGCGGACACTACCCCTGCCGGATGGTGCGGGCACTGTAACCCTCTCTGATAGAAGTGGTGCACTTACTTACATCAGTGTGCATGGGGCTCCCTTGGAGTTTCCAGAGGCTCTGCTACGGCGGTATTTCGGCCGGTTTGGCGCGGTAGTTAGTGTGAGGGTGAACGTGGTGTCTTCTAGTCCTCTTAAGGGTGAGGTCTAACATTCGCACCCTGGGCATGAGACTCTGGGAGGATATTCCGTCCTCTGTGCGCCTTATGGGGTACAACGTTCGGGTGTTTTACGCCCGCCAGCTGCGGACATGTTATCGTTGTGGTCTTTTGGGCCATCAGGCTGCTGCCTGTTCTGCGCCTGCCGTGGCACCAGTGAATCTCTTCAGTGAGGAGGATTTTCCGCCACTTCCTGTGGGGGATGATTCGGTGGATGTGGACGTCTCTTCGGCTGTGGAGGTGCCCTCTGTTTCAGCTGTTGCTCCGCCTGTTGCGCCCCCTGTTGTCACCTCTCCTCCGGTGGTTGTGTCCTCACCTGGTGCTCCGCCTGTTCCGGCTGGTGTTCCTGAGCCTCTTCCGTCTGCCGTTCCTGAGCCTCTTCCGTCTGACAGCTGCTCGGGCCCCTCGTCTTCCGGTTCTTCCTTTGCTGCGTCTGTCCTGGTCCCTGCACCCTCGCCGTCTGTGCTGGGTGATGGGGTGGCTGCGGTGCCTCCTGCTGTGTGTGGTCCGGTTCCCCCTGTGGTAGAGGCTGCTGCCGTTCTGCGTCGGGCGTCGGTTCGTCCGGCTGGTGGTGCCCGTGTTTCTGGGTCCGCTTCCGGCTCTGACGATATCCGGCCGGAGCCCAAACGTTCCAGGCGTTCGTCTACGGCCAGGGCTGATGTTGAGGACTTCGGTGACTGTGGGTCTTCTAGTGTTGACGGCGTGGATCCGGCTGAGTCGTTGTCTCCACGGGTGGTGGTGGCGGAGGTTCATGTGCCTGCTGGTGCTGATGCCCGTGTCTCGGGTGTGTCTCCTGTTTCTTCCCCGTCCGGGGGCTCTCCGCTATAGGTTGTGGTGGCTTCTGCTGCCAGGGATGGTGCGGATGCTGGTGCTGGGCGTTGCCTGGTGGTGACTTTACGTAAGGATCCGCCCCGCCATGATTCCCTGCAGTCGTCTGGTGGTGTGCTCGTGGACGCTGATGCCTCTGTGGTGATGCCCTCTGTCGAGCCCCCTCCTGCGGTGTTGTGCTTTGCGGACCTGGAGGCCCGGGTTGCCGAGTTCCTGCTGCTTGCCCGGCCAGAGGATTTTTCTGATGGACGGGTTCCGAGTTTATGGGATAGGGTGGCGGTTACTCGCGTCCGGAGGGACACCATGTGGGTTCCATGTCTGTGGGTGTTTGTTGCCGGGGTTCCGGTCCGCATGGCGCCCCCGGTGTTGGGTCGAGCCTCCTGGACGACGTGGCTGCTTTGGGAGGCGTTCAATGTGCGGTTCCCACCGGACAGGCTCACGGGCCTGCATGTACACTTACCGTAGTTGTTGTTTTTGTTGTTATTCATGGCTTGTTAGGTGCTGTGCGTGTTGTCTTGTTTTGTGTTTTATTCTCGGTCCTTCAGGCCAGTGCATGTATGTTATTGTGTTTGGTTTGTTTGATTCTTATTATTGTTTATTTTGGCCTCGCCCTTTGGTTGCGGGGCGAATAGTATAGGTATATTTTGTTTTATGCAGTGTTTTTTGTTTTGAGTTGTTACTGTGCTTGCTTGTTTGCCATTGTATAATGTTTAGTGTCTTGATGTGTGCTGTATTTTTCTATGAGTTTATCATGTTTGTGTTTTGTTGTACTCTGCTGTCGGCCCTTCTGGCCGGTGGTCTCTTGTTTTATTTTGTTCTGTTATGTTTTCTGTGTTTTTATTGTATTTCAGGTACATGCTTTGCATGTAAACATAAAAGTAAAAAAAAAAAAAAAAAAAAAAAACTTCAGTTCCAGCATGTTTCTTGTTGTACTTTATGTTGTGTTTTCTTCTCGGTCCTTCAGGCCAGTGCATGTATGTTGTTGTGTTTGTACCTGTTTTGTTTTCTTGTTTGCGTGGTTTGCTTGTTTATTATTATTGTTTCTTTTGGCCTCGCCTTTTGTTTGTTACGGGGCGGACGGTTTGGTGTGTGTGTTTTTATTCCTGTATTGTTTCTGTGCTGTACGTTTGACCTGGTGTTTTCATATTGCTTTACATGTTGTACGTGTTTGTTCTTTATGTTTTGTTTGGACTGTATTGTGATTGTCCTGTTATGTTTCCTGTTATGCCTCTTGATGTATGTTTTGTTTTATGCAGGTTTTGTTTTGTGATGTTACTGTGATTGCTAGTTTGCCATTGTATTATGTTTTGTGCCTTGATGTATGCTGTATTTTTCTATGCATTTATCGTGTTTGTGTTTTGTTGTGCTGTGCTGTCGGCCCTTCTGGCCGGTGGTCTATTGTTTTATTTTGTTTTGTTCTGTATTATGTGTTGTTTTTATTGTATTTAAATTGCATGCTTTGCATGTAAAAATAAAAAATAAAAAAAACAAAAATAAAAAAAAACTTGAGTTGTTCAGGTTCCAGCCCCTAACCCCATTCATTTAGTATAAATTGGGCGTGAGGACCCATCCACTACCTGCTAGATTCGCACATGGTGATGATCTCACATGGTTTTTCTGCATACTTTGATCAGTGATCTAATATGACGAAATTTCTTAAAGCCTGGCACTTAGGCCGACTCAGACAGGCCAATGGCCCATAAATACTCCACACATCTGGCCTACTTTGACCAGACAGACAGACCTTTTATTCTGAAGATAAAGATATAGCAGAAATGTATCTACGTGATCTATTAGTTAAAACGTTGTCTGTCTACTTATAGTGACATGAAGGTGGGAGGTGAGAGAGAAGGCACCAACCTGTCACCGCCGACGGACACGACGGGGTAGAAGGGGCTGAAGGCGAGACAGGAAGCGGAGACTCGCCGGCGCTGGGACAGGTTCTGGAGACAGAGTGGACGACACTGACGGAGGAAGAGGTCGTAGACGTGGACCCGACACTCCTCCGTCACCGCCACCAGCACCGTGCTGGTGTAGGGGGACCAGGCCGCCCCAGCGACCCCCACCCCCAGGTCCAGCGTCACCAGCGGCGACCTGCAACACAACACTGTCAGTGATGGTGACTAACAACACTGTCAGTGATGGTGACTGTGGCATCACTGTCAGTGATGGTGACTGTGGCAACACTGTCAGTGATGGTGACTGTGGCAACACTGTCAGTGATGGTGACTGTGGCAACACTGTCAGTGATGGTGACTGTGGCAACACTGTCAGTGATGGTGACTGTGGCAACACTGTCAGTGATGGTGACTGTGGCAACACTGTCAGTGATGGTGACTGTGGCAACACTGTCAGTGATGGTGACTGTGGCAACACTGTCAGTGATGGTGACTGTGGCAACACTGTCAGTGATGGTGACTGTGGCAACACTGTCAGTGATGGTGACTGTGGCAACACTGTCAGTGATGGTGACTGTGGCAACACTGTCAGTGATGGTGACTGTGGCAACACTGTCAGTGATGGTGACTGTGGCAACACTGTCAGTGATGGTGACTGTGGCAACACTGTCAGTGATGGTGACTGTGGCAACACTGTCAGTGATGGTGACTGTGGCAACACTGTCAGTGATGGTGACTGTGGCAACACTGTCAGTGATGGTGACTGTGGCAACACTGTCAGTGATGGTGACTGTGGCAACACTGTCAGTGATGGTGACTGTGGCAACACTGTCAGTGATGGTGACTGTGGCAACACTGTCAGTGATGGTGACTGTGGCAACACTGTCAGTGATGGTGACTGTGGCAACACTGTCAGTGATGGTGACTGTGGCAACACTGTCAGTGATGGTGACTGTGGCAACACTGTCAGTGATGGTGACTGTGGCAACACTGTCAGTGATGGTGACTGTGGCAACACTGTCAGTGATGGTGACTGTGGCAACACTGTCAGTGATGGTGACTGTGGCAACACTGTCAGTGATGGTGACTGTGGCAACACTGTCAGTGATGGTGACTATAGAAACTTTTTCATTGACTTAGAAAACACGAGCAACATAGTGAGGTGAGACAAGTAGCACTTACACTAAGTGATGAGACAGAAGAGACACTTACACTTGTCCATATTTTAAGATGGACAACAAATACAGGAACCCACATAAAGGTTCATGATGGAGACTGTCTACATTACCAGCGAGGTGACTATCAAGGAATGAGAGAGAGGAACTACAAAACATCTCCTGGAGGGAGAGGGTGAACATGGCATAGAAGCACCATGACAAATTTTCAAGGTCATCACGGAACTCGTTCAAAAATATGTGGCAACAGGAATAAGGGAACTCGATGGATGACATAAGCACTGGTAACCAAGAGGAATCGCTGGAGAGCATATAAATCCTCGATGGACATCATTTATAATGAGTTATACAAAAGGGCACTAAACTAAACTCAAAAGGGCACTCAGAATGCAGATCAGCCAAAAGAAATTACAGAAGAAAACTTGGCCAAACCATAAAGAATGATCCAAAGTTGTTCTATGCCTATATTAGAAGTAAAACCAAAACAAAGGACTCGGTAGGACCTATAATAGATGAGACTAACCAAGTAATAATAGATGACAAACAGGCACCAAACACTCTAAATTAATATTTTACATCGGTGTTCACACAATATAGGTTAGATGACATCCCATCACCCACACACATGTCTGAAGGAGAGGTGGAGAAGGAATTTAGGAATATAACCATAACATGTGACATAATCAGGAAGAACATTGAGAAACTAAAAGCCCCAAAAGCTCCAAGGGTGTGGATGGAATCCAATTCAGTCTTAAAAGAACTGACAGAAGAACCATGCCTGCCCCTGAAGCTACTTTCGTAAAATCTCTGGACCTAAGGGTAGTCCCTATAGACTGGAAATATGCAAATGTTATCCCTTATTTAAAAAAAAAGGCAGAAAGAGCTCAACAGAGAACTACTGGCCAATCAGCTTGACATCGCACATCTGCAAGCTCACAGAGAGAATCCTAAGGGAGGGAATTATTCACTATCTTTCAGTGAACAATTTATTAAAATCGACACAACATGGGTTTGTTAGAAATAGATCCTGTCTTACAAACTTGCTCACATTTCTGGAAACGGTCACCAGCTTCACGGGAGCCGGTCGGCCGAGCGGACAGCACGCTGGACTTGTGATCCTGTGGTCCTGGGTTCGATCCCAGGGCAGAGTTTCTTTCTCCCTATGCCCCTGTTACCTAGCAGTAAAATAGGTACTTGGGTGTTAGTCAGCTGTCACGGGCTGCTTCCTGGGGGTGGAGGCCTGGTCAAGGACCGGGCCGATAGGACACTGAAAGCCAAGAAATCATCTCAAGATAACCTCAAGATAACATCACATAAGGAATTTCCGGCGGATGTAGTATACAATGGATTTTGCTGAAGCCTTTGACAAAGTTCCACATGAAGGACTGGCAAGGAAAAGACATGCTCGTGGAATAAATTGTAAAATACTAGAATGGATAGAACAACCATTGAAACAAAGAAAACAAAGAGTCGTGATAAATGGGAATGACTCTCACTGAAGAAATGTGGTGAGTGGGGTGCCACAGGGGTCCATTTTGGGGCCAACCCTTTTTGTCATATACATCGATGACACAGACGAGAATATTACAAACCACATCATTAAATTTGGAGATGACACAACAATTTATGGTAAAGTGGGAAGTGAAAATTATATTTAAACCTTACAAAGAGATCTACATGAATTACACAAATGCTTAGAAGACTGGCAAACGTTTTTTTATATCGACAAATGCAAGACCCTACGTAAGGGGCATAACAACTCACGCCACAACTACCAAATTAATAGCATTACATTACAGCAGATTGACGAAGAAAATAATAAATAATATTTCGTTGTGTCAGGGGACAGGAAGCCAGAGTGTATTCATACACATTAGGTTTATATGAGGTCCTACACAAGTTGAATTACTGACCCCGTCCAGGATGCAACCCCTCAACAAGCTGGCTAACTCCTGAGTACCTACTTACTGCTAGATGAAGAGAGAATTAGGTGAAAGGAAATGTGCCCAACCATGTCTGTCCCACCCAGGATTCGAATCCGGAATCCGCGATTATACATCGATAACAAACCCGACTGTACTACCGAGATCCTTAACTAACTGTTTAATAATCTTGGAGTTAAAATCCACCACTTACTAAAAGTTGCACAACTTGTAGGAGCAGCAATCAGAAAAGTTAAAAAAAATGAAAAAATCAAGTGTAACTTTGATTTTTAAGACAAGGTGGTGGTGATTCAACTGTATAAATCTGTCACTCTCATTTGGATTACTGTATCCAAGCATAGAAGTAGTGTGGTTGAGGACTACGGCGACGCGCGCGGCACCTGCCAGGTGGCAGTCACCTTCAGGTGAGTGCCACCCGACAGGTGCCACGCGCGCCGTCGTAGTCCTCAGGGGTTTTGGGGATTTTTCCGGAAGTTTTGGCGCGTTTCGGACGCGTGTGAGCGTCCGGTGTTTGGGTATGTGGTCAGGAAAGAGGGGAGGTCATGTTGATGAGTGCCAGGTGGTGCGCGACGTCGTCGTCGCAGCGCGGGTGTCTAGTCACAGGGGGTAAGGGAATTTCCCGGAAGTTTGGCGCGTGTCGGTCTTGAGTGGCGGGTGAGCAGGTGCGGCCCCCCACCCCGCGCGCGCGGGTCTAGTCCTCGGGGTTTATGGTAAGTGGTCAGGAAAGATGGGAGTAGTGTGAGAGTAAGTGTGAGAGTAAGTGGTAGAGTAAGTGGTAGAGTAAGTGATAGAGTAAGAAAATAGAAGGAAGAGTGAGGAAGGAGTAAAAGAATATGTATGTGTGTTTGTCATAGACTTAATCCTGTGTGATGATGATCGTGAGTAGAGGAAGAGAGGGGATCCATCATAGTGGTTATGTTGTTTGGGGAGGGGGGGGGGGGGGGAGAGGAGAACCCCCATACCTGAGAGGAAGGTCTAGACGTCCATTAGCTTCCTCCTACAGGAAGTCATAAGTGCGAGAGGAGGGTAAGAGAGGGCACCCTCCTGTGGAAGTGGGGGCCATTTGTCTAAAGGGTTTTCGTTGTCTTCAGAGTGTTGATGTTCGTCCCACAACGACTCCCCATACACTGTGGATTCCGGTAAGGAGGGGCGAGGTACTTACTCCTGCCGACAGACAGACCCACACCTGTCAGCCATCAATCACTTCTCATTTGACCCGGGGCATTTCACTCCCCTCACACACAAACGCCGCCACCAGTTCCCTGCGAGACTTCATCCGCTACACACGCGTCATACAGCTCCATGTCATGGAAAGGCGAAGCTCTACAGCATGCATGAAATGCGGAGTGTTTTATATTCCATCACCGAATCAAGTGTGTCGACTGCAATGCGCAAGCTGTGAAAAACCGCCCCTAGGACATTACGACATCAAATGCAAGCGATGTCAGCAGATTTTCTGTGATAACCGTGAGTGATATTCATATTTAATATTCCACAGTTCATTTTATGGCATCCACAGGTGAAATATCGCGTGTAAACTACTATAGTGTGAGAATATTAACTCATTCGGGCTATTACATTCCACACAGTTAAATATGTTCTTTCCAATTTCAGTTTACAAAACCGTGAAGTGTCCTTATTGCTCACCCGCCCCGCGAGGAGGTCATCGTCGGAATGAAACTTCACATAAACGTAGGTAGCATATAAAAATATACTTCTCGTATCTGTATTTCATCCACTTGCAAGCGAACACACATGCATAATAATAAACATATTTTCCCCATTCACCCATGCTGAATATCATTTATTCCATTTCAGGTTATAATCCATACCTCAATCGACGGAGGGAACAGATCGACGTCATCGAGCCTATACCCCATTCCTCACACACTGAGCTAAGGAGAGCACATCTCACTCGCCAGGAGTCACAGCCCCTTCATCAAGGTCAGCCACCCCGACAGATGAGGGGCTACGAGACCGTATCGCCCCCTGTTAACACGATGTTACGAATTCATACCCACTCACCTGCTCAACCCCTTCACCAGGCCATAAGTAAGTTAATACCTACTTATTTCAGTCTATTTCCTAAACATATTAATTCCCACTAGTCTGTTCCCATACCTCATAATATATACGCTTTCATATATTATCTATATATATATATATATATATATATATATATATATATATATATATATATATATATATATATATATATATATATATATATATATATATATATATATATATATATATATATATATATATATATATATATATATATATATATATACTTTCATTCTTTCTAGAGATATATATATATATATATATGCTTCATTCTTTCTAGAGATAATATGTTTTCTTTTTTTTTACAGACGACACACCGCTGTGCATAGATTTGGCATCCAGCGACAGCTGCAGCAGTGGCAGTGAGAGTGACACAGCAGGGCGGACAGTAGCCACTTCCGGCTCTCACAGGGAGGGGAGGAGGACTCGTTCACCCGCTCACTCAACCCCTCGTTCCTCCCTCAGCCCTGTACCCCAATCAATCAGCGACAGCTATGACAGCAGCAGCAGCAGCATCAGCAGCAGCAGCAGCAGTGGTGAGAATCGTACCATTTTCATCTCAGACAGTGACTCAGACGACAGCTCAGCAGACCGTGACCTTGACCCGCCAGCGTCTGTCAATTCTGACTTGTTAGCACCGTCTGGCGTAATAGCGGACCCAGCGGTCTCACCCATTCATCTCGGAGGGGGAGGGTTATCACCACCCCCCACCCCTCCCAGCCCTATCCCATCACCCCCGCCACCTCTTTCCCCCTCTCCTCCACCTGCCCTAGAAATTCAACCTCAGCTGCTGGATCGAATTGATAACTATAACGGCAGCTATGTCCGGCTTTCATTCTCCATACCAGAACATGTTAACACCTCCCCAGGACTCTATCTGCGAACATACAGGGATTTTTTCATTAATGAGGTTCGATCCCTTTTCTCCCCACAACACCCATTCCTCCTAATTTACCCAGACATCACTCTAATTGTGAGAAATTTAAATGTACAACAAGACGGGGAGGATAATCTATTGGATCCTATAAATAACGATGGCTTTCCCATACGAGGTGAGGGGCAAAGAATTACTCTAGAGGAAGTAGAAACTCTTATTGATTTTTGGGCTGATGAATTGACAGAGAAAATATCCCAGTATCTGGAAGCGAAGGAAGGGTCCAATGTCTTGGTTGAGCGGCTCACCGGGTTTTACATTAACTGTGGTCAGATAGAACATCCGATAAGATTAGGCTCGCATGTAGACTATCCTGAAGGCTTGCGTGGAAAGCAGTTGGTTTTCAATCCAGAGGGAGAGGCTGATATTTGCCTTATGCAGTGTGTTGCTGCTTATAAATGTTTAGCTAAGGGAATGCGACTAGGTAATATTCGCGCTAGATCTGTGAATGCTAGTTGGTGTCTCAGACACATGAAATGGCCAGCTGATGTCAATTCTGCAGTAACATTCGAGGATATTCACAAGGTAGAGAAAATGAATAAAGTCAGTATATTCATCTATTCACTAGAAAGAGATGAAAATGCTAGACGACAACAACGACACTACATTACACTAGCTAGGAAGGGAAGAGGAGGATATACAGATGTCATACCACTGCTGATGTTGGAAGCAGTGGTATTAATACATTTAGTATTAATTAAGGATTTTAACCAATATGTACGTAATATACGCAGCAACCCAGATCGCATCCCAAGTCATCACAGCTTCTGTCACTGTTGTTTGATATCACTCCCAGCAGATAGCATGCAGAGTCATGAAAGTACATGCAAAGTACATCAAACTCTCAAATTCTACCCACCAGAGAGGAAGATTACTTTCCGTAACTATGGACGGGGATATGGTCCTAGTCACATGTGCTTTTATGACTGAGTGCATGCTAGACCGCTCGAACCCTAAGGGAATGATAGAAACACGTCACAACGCAGTGGCGTATGCGTACATTATCATTGACAGACAGAAGAATATTGTTGAGAAAGATACTTATTTGGGTAAAGATGCGGTCAATCACTTTGTAACCACGCTAGAAGCGTCATGGGCTAGAATCAAGAAGGGGTTAGTATCCTATGAATTTCACATGTCTCAGCAACAGCAGGCAATATTTGAGACAAAAACTGCCTGTGAACTCTGTGATGCACCTTTTAACGGAGATGATGTAATCAAAGTCCGTCATCACGACCACACAGTAAGATTCCACAATTATCAAGCAGCTTACTGTGATAGATGTAATTTGCAATGTATAAATTCATACAAGTTCCTATACACATTTTCACACAACGCTTCCTATGATTTAGGAGTAATCCTAAACGAGATGAGAGATAGACCAGGAAGTGAAATAGATATATTAGCCAAGGATGGATTTAAATTTATGAAAGTTGATGTGAACAACTTAAGATTTTTGGATAGTTTAGCCCTTCTCAACGGCTCGCTAGGAAGAATAGCCAAGGATCATATTGATAGTGGGAAACCTACCACATTCACTTTGGCTATGTTAAAAGGGGTAAATAAAGCGGCCATCCCAAAACTGCTCACGGGTAAACAATCATTCTGCTATGATTATTTATCCTCTATGTCTGTGTTAGATGAACCACAACTCCCTTCTCGTGATAAGTTTTACAATACACTAAAAGACGAAGAGTTGTCAGAAACAGATTATAAACAAGCCTTAGAAATTTTTGATTTGGCTAAATGTCGCAACATAGGGGAGTATCTGCTCCTTTACCTCAAAGTGGACACAGGATTGCTAGCCGATGTGTTCACAGTCTGGCGAGACACCATGCTTGCTCTCTACAAATTAGACATTTCACACTACATTTCTTTACCCTCATTTGCTTGGGATGCGTTCTTGCTTAAATCGAAAGTTCAACTTGATGTTGTGTCAGACCCTATGTTATATGATTTACTTCGTCGGAATCTCCGAGGTGGGTTCACCAGTGTGACGAGACAGTACACGAATGTGGAGAACAGGCACACAGGCTTAGATCTAGGGGAAGATAGTAGCTACATCATTTACTTAGACTTTAATAGTCTTTACGGGGCGTGTATGACTGAACTACTCCCTCGGGGTGGGATCCGGAAACTGACACATGATGAGCGTGACGTACTGCTGGAGCAAGGTTTGGAGAATATCCCATGTGACGGGTCCAAGGGATATTGGGTGTTGTGTGATACACTGCAGGTCCGACCTGAGGTAGCTAGGTATACAGATGAACTGCCCCTTGTTCTTTCACATACATGCATTACTGAGGAACACATTTCACCCTACAGTAAGAATATTCTTACAGAAGAAAGTCGTGGGCTGCCTAAAAACAACACTAAATTAATTGCTTCTCATCTTCCTCAGAAAGACTACCTCGTTAGTCTGGACTTGTTACAGTTGCTCATGCGCATTGGATTAGAAGTAGCTAAAGTTCACGACATCTACGAATTCGAGCAGGAGAGTTACCTTAAAGACTTCATTGAAACCAATGTTCGTGAACGAGCCAGTACCAAATGCGCGATAAAAAAAAAGGCTTTCAAACTCGTATCAAACTCTATATATGGAAAGAGTCTCACAGATGTATCTAAATATGGGAACAAACACTATTTGGTCACAGATCGTAGTCATTTCCTGAAACATGCTCGAAACCCATTCTTCAAGCGGAGTCTTTTGTTAAGTAAGGATCGTGTGATATGTACTATCAAGCAGAAGTCTCTCCTAGTCAACACTCCTACGTATCTGGGTTATCATATACTTCAAATTGCTAAGAGGCGACTCTATGAGTTCTGGTATGATGTTGTCAAACCTGCGTATGGGGATAAAGCGAGTCTGTTATATACAGACACAGACTCTTTCATCATTAAACTGGACTGTCAGGATGTGTTTGAAGAGTTGAATAAGTCTCCTCTCTTCGACTGTATGGATTTTAGCAATTTTAATGACACACATCCATCCTACTCTAAAGCGCGAGAAGGTGAACTAGGATTGCTCAAGTCTGAAATAGGCTCTAAGATTATTAACCAGTTAATTGCTCTCAGACCTAAAACATATTCGTTCACCACACATGATGGGGAGCACACTTGTAAGTGTAAGGGCGTACCATACCATCTACAAGAGAAACTCTCACATGACTCATTTCAACACACTCTTGAAACAAACACTTCAATCAGGTATGTGTCGAGATCTATACGCAACGTGCAAGGAAAGATTTGTACATGTCGCAGCACCTGCAGAGGATTGTCAGCATTTGACGATAAACGCTACATTTTAAGCCCCACACAGTCCCTAGCGTATGGTCATCCTGATATTCCCAATAACAATGATGATGAGATGGATGTAGAAGTGAGAGAGGAGGAGGAGGAGATGGAAGAAGAAGTGTTTATGGAGGAGGAGGAAGTAGAGCAAGCACAGAGACTCTACCCAATATTCCGTCCCTGGAGCAAACGCGATGCTACAGCTCAGAAACTATTCAACCCTCGCTAGATTTTATGTTGTACAATTGTTAGGTAGTATTAAGATGGATGCCATATGACTAGAACTTTGTATACTAAATGAATAGGATGTTTAATATTATTGTTTGTGAACTGTAAGAACTATGATTAGTTTTAAAAATATGATGTTTAATATTATTGTTTGTGAACTGTAAGAACTATGCTGTTTAATATCATTGTTTGTGAACTGTAAGATCTATGTTTAGTTTTAAAAATGATGTTGCTGTACATAAAATATGTGAATAAACACCTGTAAATGACTATGTTTGTATAAATACCACCTCAGTTCCTTAGTTTTTAGCAGTCTTAACGAAGCATTAATCATGGACAGTTCCTATGATATAATCCATGCGGAACATCTAGATATTTTCAGAGAACCATCTCGTGTTATTATTGCTGGTTATTCAAACAGCGGAAAATCCTACTTGTGCAGTAAACTTGTAAGGAAGTATCAACACAAGTTCTCCTCAATAATCATATGCGGAGGAGGTTACTCTGAATTACGATCAGATCCACAAATTAAAGGGAAGCTGATCGAGCATTCAACCATTATTGATCCTGTGGAAGAGCGAGTAGATAATGACTCGCATATCTTAGTAATCTACGATGACCTTTTTACAGAGTCTGCGAATTCAAAAATCGTATCAGACATGTTTACTAGGGGCAGACATTTCACGGTTTCCGTCATATTGATTACTCAAAATATATTTTTTCCTGGTAAATATTCGAGGAATATTAGTTTAAATGCTTCTCATTTCATATTGGTTAAATCACGAGACCTGTCACAAATTGAAACACTCGGACGACAAATATTTGGGAAAGTGGATTCAAAGAAATTTGTAGAGTTATATAAGCAAGTTATTAGCCAACCCTACGGCTATTTGCTAGTAGATCTGGGCTCGAACACTCCATCTACGATAACATTACGCGGTAATATTGTTCACGAACCGCCCTATGAGATAGTTTACCAATGGTGAGCAAGAAAGATGTACTGGAACGAGTATATAACGACCCCTCATCTAGCGGAGGGCTTGGAGGGGTACAGAGATTGTATAAGGCCGCCAAATTAATTAACTCTAGTATAACTCTAGCCGATGTAAAGGACTATCTGAAAAGCTCTGACTCCTATACGTTGCATTATTTACAACCACATAAATTCCCTCGGCGTCGGGTGTTAAGCCCTAAACCACGACTATTTCAAGCTATAGACTTGGCCGAGATGAGTTTATTGGACAAACATAATGATGGAGTGAAATATTTACTCGTATGCGTAGATATTTTCTCCAGGTACGCCCAAGTAGTACCCTTACGCGCTAAGGATGGGAAAAGCACCACTAATGCTCTAGCTTTAATTCTAGATTCACCTCATTCTCAGGGAGTGCGCAAAATTAATTCTGATCGAGGTGGAGAATTTTATAACGCCACTATGAAAAAAATGCTGGCAGCAAGGAAAGTACAGTTATATAGTGTATTTTCTCAGGAGACTAAAGCTTCAATCGCTGAGCGGTTCATACGTACTTTAAAAGGTAAACTTTACAAGTTTATGACGGCGCACAACACTTTAAAATACATGCAGGCTCTACCAGATATTGTGAAAACATATAATTTAACCCCACACAGAGGATTGAAGGGGAAGACACCTGCGGAGGTGCACGCTCTATCCTCGCCCAGCGAACACGCCAAACAATTTGATTTAATGTATAAAAGCCCGAGCAAATCAAAGAGAGCTGTCATTCCTCGATTGAGTGTTGGTGATACAGTACGCATCACTCTATCTGATCGCATTTCCAAGTTTAAGAAAGGGTTTAAGCAGCAGAACACCCGAGAGATCTTTACAGTTACACGTATTGATCGGAGACAACACATCCCTTTATACTTTCTAAAAGATCTGAATGGGGAAGAAATTGATGGTGGCTTCTATAAACAAGAATTAACACCAACACATTTGCCTCAAACCTTTAATATTGAGAAGGTATTGGGACAACGCAGAGTCTCTGGCAAACTCCAGTATAAAGTTAGGTACGCAGGTTATGATCGATCATTCGATCAATGGATTGATGCTGCTGAGATATTACATTTATAATGAAGAAGCCCTTAGTTTATAAATACAAGGAATTGATCCAACTATTATCAAAACTTCAGTATTCCTCGAGAAAGCAGTTGATTGAAAAATTGAAGAAACCACATATAAATTGTTTATCAGAAATTTTTAATAACTTTTTAAAAAAAAAAATTGCCCGTGCCTGACAAGGTCGTTAAAAAGTTGAAAAAATATAAATTGCTTATTCGGTCACTAGCCTGTAAGAAACCTTCTGTGTCAACTAAGAAACAGATATTAACCAGCAAACGAGGAGGCAGTATTTTATCCATTATTTTACCGATTGCGGCTAGTTTAATTACACGGTTGTTCAGTAAGTAAAATGAAAGCCTTTTATCTCGTACCGCGTAAAATAGTGGACAACCGGAAAGCTGCACACAGCCCTGCTTACCCCACTGTGAAAGCGGTTGCTCGTCATCTTACTGTCAAACCACCTCCTCCTCCTCTTCAGTTGCATACCAACCCTTCCATAAAACATTTAATAGATTTGAAGTTGAAAGTGAGAGATCACGAATATGCGAGATCCTTGCTAAACCATTATGATGCTACTGGAATCGTTCGTTGGGATCTGAATGGAAATGTATTGGCTCCAGTATCTGGCATACATATAATTAATGACATTATACATAAAATGACTGTGCTTAAATCTGTTTTTTTACCGGATAAACTCCCCATTGCTCAACTGTTTTTCACACTAACATCTACATCGCGAGATTTATTCCGTAATACTACGGCAAGCAGTCAAGTGTATGAGCCTCCATCTGTTAAGAAAAAGGCAACTGTCAAGATTGATCCTCACAGTAAAAGGAATGCTTCTTGGATCGTATATTAACAGGTGAGTGTATATAAATGAGCGTGTAATGTGTAGATGGCTTTACTAGACAAAAAGCGGTCTAAGGAGATAGAGCGATGGACACTCACGTGATATACGCCACCAGCGTATCAGATACGCATTTATTCCCCAATAACATCCCCGCATCTTTCCAAAATCGATTGTTTAACCAGCTAGAATTAGATCCCAGGAGGAGTTATGAAATGTGTCTACAAAAATTACTCCTCCCCACTTCACATTACGTTATTAAGCGTGATAATCCTGAGGCATATATACGTGTAGGCGTTACGTATGAGAAAGTGAGCGAGGGGAAATACATGCATTCAAAGCATTTATTATCATCTGATGTTTTAGCCGGAACTATAAAAGAAATTAATACCACGATTAATACAGAAATAGAGGCCATATTTTCAAGTAATGCTAAACTGAGTTTTTTAGGAAAGTCATTAAAACAATTTTCAGCTAAATATGGAACGCATTTTATTAAATATGATTCTTCCTCCAATCGAAACAAGTTCACTACTGTGATTAGTGATGAGAATATTAGCTCTGCAACGGGGCATAAAAACATCAGTAGAGTTACATTATCATTTGGAACCGCTTTTGGGAAAGTGTTGGGCGTAGTTCCAGAAATAGAATATGACATATTCGCAAAACGTCAGTATGCCTCGAGTGTAGTTAACACATGTCTATTCCCGCCAATGCCTAGAGGAGGAGTTGATATTCTGTGTGTTTATTGCGATAGAATCTCTTCTACTAGATATGGAAACCAGTCTGTAAATATTTTGGATGTAATCTCCCTAAATGGAAGTGATAACAGCAACAATAAAAAACTATATGTGCGTCTTAACACTAACATGATAGATAGCGTCAGCATCACTATTAGGGATCAAGATGGTAACCCAATACATTTTGATGAACGTGGGTGCACCATAGCAGTCTTGCATGTACGCCCCGTTGCAGGAGGTATATAACACCAATGCTTTCCCGCCACTCCTCATTCGTCTGAAACAAGCGGAGAAATGCGTGTCCACTTTATTCCCCCCTCTGTTGAGGAATTATACATTCTGTTAACCCCTCCTAGAGGTGGTGGGACTGATGATATACGGATTTTCAACAGCAGTAGACGTTATACGCGAGGAGGAGGAATATTTTCCTTTTTAAGCGGGATAGCGCGTCGAGCAGCGCCCTTTATCATGAGGACTCTGGCCCCGGCTGCGCTTAGCTTGGGGCAGAACGTACTAGACGACATTAATAATGACAAACAAACTTTCAAACAATCTCTTAAGAAACGCGGAATTGAAACATTGAAAGGAGTGGGGAAGCAAATGATAGGTGGAAGAGTGCAGAAAAAGAATAAACAAACAAAAAAATTAGTAAACATCAAACGTTTTACTAAAGCGAAATATAATGATGTGTTGTCATAACTTCTTCTCACTCGGTTGGTGTTGTCTAAAGCGCGAACATGGCCGGATATAACGCTCTGGGCCTCCAGGTGCCATTAGAACATTATACAGCTGCTGTTAGTGAAGCCTTTCCTAAAGTATTTTCCCCTCGATTGGTAGAATCAACAATTGCCAGCAGACAAACGGTGGATGTATTACCTGTGAATTCTGGGGTCAATAATAAGTTTACAGACACTTATCTGGAATTCATCATCAAGGGAGTGAATGGTCAACTGGTGGATTTATCATCTATAGCTTTGGAGTTGACTATTGATCTAACCGAAGAAGATGGAATAACGCCTTTAGGAGATGCTAAAAACGCATCGTTGGTGAATGGATTATCGCAAACTCTATTCAAATCCGCTATTGTGTATTTAAACGAAACAGTAGTTGAAACCAGCTCATTATTCTCATTCTGGTCATACGTAAAGTTATTATCTACGATTTCTGGGTGTAAGGCTAACCGCTATGATAAACTGTCGCAGTTTTTTAACCGAGTCGATCCTGGTAAAATTGAAGCTGGTTATTTCACTAATGCCTCGGCTAGTGAGAAGCAGCGGATGACTGATATGAAAACGAGTGGCGTGAATACATGTTTTAAACTAATGCTGGATGTCACATCCGTTAGTGAATACGTTTTGGATAATGTGGACATCAGGGTGAGGCTCGAACTTCAACCTGATAAGTGGCTTATACTCAGCGATAATGAACACGCTAATTTTAAATACAATATCAAGTCTACACGTCTATGGGTGGATCGAGTATTGCCATACCCTGAAGGATTAGTAGCCATTAATAAAGCCATGGTGCAGAACAACTCTCCTATTACGTATACTTTTAATAAAACTTTATACAAAACGTATATATTGGGCACAGGTCAACGCTCTATAACAATGGACCAGCCGTGGGGGACTGTTATACCAGAACATTTATATATGATCATCCTTGATATGGAGGCTGTGTCTGGTGCATATAATCGCAACCCGCTTTATTTGGAAAACTGCGAGCTTAGTAAAGTATTAATATCACAGAATAGCACTAATATTGTCAATATTGGGTGTGACTTCCCTCATAACTGCGCCAAGTTGTATTACACAGCATTACAAGCCTTAGGCTTCGATAAAGACAATATATTATCTTATGACACATATGTGAATGGTGGAACCATACTGGCCTTTAATTTACAACCCGAGGATATCGATGACACCATCCCAATTGAAAAAAGTGGTAATCTGAGGATCGCTTTGGAATTTAAACGCGGAGTAGCTAGAAATAAAGTCATACTAGTTTACGGCTCTACAACAGGTGTGATCAGCATTAACGCGGATCGTCGCGTTATTTGCGATACGCGAGGATAAAATACTAATATGAATTGTTTGGAAATAAATGAGGCTATCAGAAGTAATTTAGGTGCTAGGGTAGACTATCTAGGATGTTTCCTAGCTGATGACGTACGGAAAATACTGACAAAAATACATAAAAAAAGACCTGTGGTGTTCATAATGAACACTCTGGAGTCTGGTTCTCGTAATAAAATGGGTCATTGGATAACATTCTATGTAAATAAGGATGAAGGTAGAAGTGAGATAGTTATACTAGACAGCTATGCCAATCCTGCAATAGGATCTTATTCAAGATATTTCGAAGAGTTTATGTCTTACTTCCAAGACTATACCCTATATATTATGAAGAAAAGGATTCAATCCTTGAATAGTTACTTCTGTGGGAATTACGCCGTTTATTTTGCATATCATTTTGCAGACTAGGCTTAGAGGCGGCCCTGCTTCACTTTGATGAAGCGTTTAAATATGGTCAATTTCGCAAGAATGATGAAAAAGTGTTGAAATTCAATTACGCTCAGATGAAAATGCCTGTGTGTAGGCAAACATTCTGCTTAAACGGTAGTGATGCTGAGTGTGAATCGCTGTGTGACGAAGTTGGTTAGGATGATACTGCGGTGAGTAATACTTTATGTAGGATTGAATGATGAACATAATAATGACTGTATTTATGTTTACAACATTGACAACAACGAAACTTATAACCTTTTCCCCTTTCTACAGATTGACTGATTGACTAGCGTGTCGGGAAGGACCGATGGACTGAATGAAAGCCTTTCTACATCTGTCTGCTAGCTAAACCACCAAGAAGAAGTATTATTATTATTATTATTATTATTATTATTATTACAACTTATTATCGTTGTAAATCGCTTGTGTTTAATAAAGAAATAAATTTATATAATGTGTTTACTTTTCCCTCGTTATTGCTCTCACCATGTTGATCACGTTGCGATATAGCTTACACATACTAAAAGAGAATGCACGGAACAATGGTTGATGGTATGGGAGCGGGTGGGGATGAGGGGTGTGAGTGATTGATTGATGGCTGACAGGTGTGGGTCTGTCGTATGTACTTCGCTCCCCTTCCTTAACGAATCCAGTGTATGAGGACCCGCCGTGGGTCGAACATCGCCACTCTGAAGACAAGGAAAACCCTTTAGACAAATGGCCCAAGGGAATGGCCAACTTCCGCAGGAGGGTGCTCTCTCGCTCTCAACACTTTCGACTTCCTGTAGGGGAGCTAATGGACGTCCAGGCCTTCCTCTCAGGTACAGGGTTCTCCTCTCCCTCCCCCCTCCCCAAACAACATAACCACTATGATGGATCCCCTCTCTTCCTCTACTCACGATCATCATCACACAGGATTAAGTCTATGACAAACACACATACATATTCATTTACTCCTTCCTCATATTCCACTCTTATCCTTGTATTTTCATACGTCTTCCCAGAAATTCCCACATCTTCCCAGAAATTCCCTTTGTGTCTAGAGCGAGGGGCCGCACCTGCTCACCCGCCACTCAAGACCGCCACGCGCCAAACTTCCGGGAAATTCCCATCCCATACCCCATGTGACGACGACGACGCGCTGCGACTACGACGTCGCGCGCCACCTGGCACCCAACAACATGACCTCCCCTCTTTCCTGACCACATACCCAAACACCGGACGCTCACACGCGTCCGAAACGCGCCAAAACTTCCGGGAAATTCCCCCAAAACCTGTGAGGACTGCACCCCTGCGCGCCACCTGTCGGGTGGCACTCACCAGAGTGCCACCTGGCAGCTGGTGCACGCGGTCGTAGTCCTCAACTTCACTACTAGGGGAGGATTTACCAGCTAGCTTCTAGAATGTACTGGAGTATGCAAACCATTACTGTGCACTCTGACACGAGTGCACAGTCGTGAACTCTTTCCAGATTCCGTTTTCTCTCACTAAATATCTCTTGTTTGTTATCTAGGAGATAACAAACATATCTAGAGAAGATATGTCTACATATCTCTAGAGAAGATTCTCTAGAGATATCTAGAGAAGTGTTAAGTCTGCAGACACTAACAATGCTCTCTTCTGCCATGTGAGGGATTCTAATCATCCCATTGATTGGTCTTCCTCCAAAATAATCTTTCCTGCCTCTACTCTACACAGACGCCGTCTTGTAGAATCGGCTCTTATAAACAATGTACCCAACATGAACTTGAGTCCTGGCTTTGTTGCTGTGGACTCTTCCCTTTCACAGTATATACTCAAATGCTCTAATCTTTCTAACAAACGTGACTTAACATAAGCTTTCCCCCTTCCATTTCTTTCTTTCTCTTTCCTTTTCTTTCTCTCTCTCCCTTTTTCTGTTCATTGTCTTCTCCAACGCTCCCTTGCTATCCTCTTCTTTTTTCCTATTTCTATCTCCTTCGGTGGTTTAAATAGGAGCTGCCTCGTATGGGCCAATAGGCCTGCTGCAGTTCTCATTACTGCTATCCCCTACACCTGACTTTCCTCCTCAGCTCTCTCTTGCCTATTTATTGCCTGTCCCTACCTCCTCATCACAATCGACTTGAGAATGGTCCAGGACGGACCGAAACGTCGTCGTCCCTTCAATTTCTAGTGTGTGGTCTGGTCAACATACTTCAGCCACGTTATTGTGACTCATCGCCTGCTTATCTAGGAGAAGCCTAGATCCAGACCTGTCCAGTGAGACTACGATGGCCGTCGTAGCTCGTATGTAAGTAGAGATACAGACATGAGCATGTATTTACATGTAAAACTGTAGGACAGAGGGAGTGAGGTGCAGGGAGGGCTGGCGGTCAGGAAACCATCGGGTCCTCGCCTGTTCCAACACCGGCTGGGTGACGTGACAACACCCCAGGCACCACGTGACCGAAGGTCGCCTTGTGATTAGTGGAGCCGACAGAGGAGATGGCGAGATGGAGTTGCCATCTCCTCTGTTTGGTTAATTCGAAGACAGAGGGGAGAAGCCAGCATCTCTGCGCCTTCCTGGGCCAGACGCAGCCGTGCTGGGTGCCGTGATTGTCGTGACTGGACGTGAGGATTGTGCTAAAACGGCCATTTAGCTACAATATCCGTCCTCGAGGCGTCAACATCAATCTAATTATCCGTTCAGATTCCCGCTAACGTGAATTGCTGTCAGAATACAATTTGCGCGAGTGTGGAAAAGTTAATTAGGGATCCGAGATAAGAAATTAGAGAGTCTCTCTCCACGTGACCAGCAATGGTAACAGGACTAATTTTGATTGATTGTTGCCGCCAGAGGAGGCTAGTTTATTAGCGGTAGCGCATAAAGCATTATCAGACCTCAAAAAAGCAAAAAATCAGACCTCATTATCAAAAAAGCTTTATTAGACCTCATCTTAGATTATTACATAAACAATTTCATCTATCCTTCACACCTTATAGTTACATGTCAGCTAGTTACAGAGCAAGTGCTATTTCAAGAGCTATATATTTACAGTAAGTCATTAAAGCAACAGGGCCATGGTTGGCATCCATAGTCGCCCGTTACTTATGACTAAGATACTTGACGAGTTGCTATTGAGTAGCCTCAGTAGTGAATGAATGTGGATGTGTAAGTGAGGAGACCGGTCTTAAAGTGAGTACTCTACATTTATGTATTGGTGCTAAAGTCTCTGAACTGATGTGAAGTCAGTCGTCTGTCTGAACGATTGTCCTATTACCACCTGATTAGGTGAGAGGAAGCACAGTCGTGGGAGCTGCACCTGTTGACAACGACTACAGTCTGTTGGAGGGAACGGCTGTCAGTTAGGTCGTTAATGTATGTATGAATTATACCTGGGAACACATTTAAATATAGTCATTGTACTATTGTGTGTTAAGTAGATCGATTCACTTATACTATCTGTGAACATTATTTGCATGTGTGATGTTTTCTCATTGCAGGATGACTAGGTGATCGGCAGTGACACCCTGCGTCTGTAATTACTTTGTTGATATCTTAAATGCTGTGTGTGTACTTACTGTGTCTTTGATTATTATCAGTGTGATTTATTTCAACTGTGTTCTGTGTGTGATTTTTGGGCAGTGATTTATATAGCTGTGTGGTGTAACCTGTGTAACCTGTGTTTTGCTTGTCTGCGCGACAAGGACGTGGTGTAATCTTTAAATTAATAATAATAATAATAATAATAATAATAATAATAATTTTTATTTAGGTAAAGGTACATACATAAAGAGATTTTACAAAGTTTGTTGGCTTTATAGATAGAGCTAGTACATACAATGCCTAAAGCCACTATTACGCAAAGCGTTTCGCATTCTGTGAGAGTTAATTATGGGCAATTAACATCACCAAAGGCATTCACATAGATCTGATGAGAATACTGTTGTGTGGGACAACAATGACTGAGTTAACGTAAATCGTTCTGAATTAATTATCTGTCCATAGGACAGTAATTAATTACTCAAGCTAATTAGAGGTAATTAACATTTGTCGAGTGACAACGTTGTTGCATTAACGTAATTCGTCTCGATTAGTTATCTGTACGTTGGACAGTAATTTATCACTCAAGTTAATTAAGGGTAATTATCGTCCTCAGAGTGTATTCATGTTGTTTTGATTAGAACTGTTGAGAGTAACAGTATTGAATTAACGTAATTCGTTCTGATTTATTTATCTGTTTGTGGGACAATTAATTGTTCAAGGTAATTTAAGGATAATTAACGTCATCAAAGTGAATTGACATAGTGTTGATATGACAAGCTGTTGAGAGTAACAGCGTATTAACGTAATTCGTTCTTGATTAATTATCTGTCTGTTTAACAGTAATTAATGCAATTACTCACTGAATGGTTGATGGACCAGGTGATTAAGAAATTATACTTTGTGAATTATTATTGTGACTTGTTTATTTGTCAGAGAGAGAGAGAGGGGGAGGGAGAGAGAGAGAGAGAGAGAGAGAGAGAGAGAGAGAGAGAGAGAGAGAGAGAGAGAGAGAGAGAGAGAGAGAGAGAGAGAGAGAGAGAGAGAGAGAGAGAGAGAGGAGAGAGGAGAGAGGGAGAGGGAGAGAGAGAGAGAGAGAGAGAGAGAGGTTTGTGATTAACGTAGATTACTTGTTGTTGACTGCCAGATGACAGTCAATTAACGTAATTAATCACTCATATCAATTAGTGTAACTTTTATACTATTGTTTTGATTGTCGTCTTTGGAGATGAGTGTTAAAGTTACTGAAAGGGGGTTACTGGAGATTTGTCTCATAACCGCCTTGCTCTGATTGCATTTAAAGTGAATTGCTGCAAGTGTTTTAATTTCAATTTGAGCCCTAAGTGAGCACCCATACTATTCAGTTAGCTCATTTATCAGCCCGAAGCGACGACAGACAGGAGTCTGTTGTTGCACTTGAGAGTGGCATAGACAGGAGTCTATACTACACTAGGCTGTTGACTATAGCTACCTTTAATGTGTGACTTACGGACATTAACGTAACGTCAAGATTGTTGTTTGGTATTAAATTTAATTCTTTATTGAATAAATTGTTATTGTTGCCAAGGAAACTGTCTTTATGTCAATACCTTTCAATATTATTGCCCCACATATCAACCCGTCCTCTTAAAAAATAACGTCGCTTTTGGCTCGTATGCGCTATGGCCAAAAGTGGACGTAATTTGAAATGAAAGTGACGTACTGTCTGCTGTTTGAGTCGTCCGGCTAACTCGGAAAGGTTAGGAGAGGAAACTTTCAATTAACGTTTTTCATAACGTTTTGAAACTTTATGAGAATTTCCTGCCCACCTAACCTACCAGAGGATCCTTATTAACTAACTGTTGTTAAAAAAAATCCCAAATATATTTTCATTTTCAAATTACATCCACTTTCGGCCATACGGGCAAATGGGCAAACGGCCAATAGCGACGTTATTTTTAAGAGGACAGGTTGAACATGTTGAACTGTCCTGCGAATCTTTAATGAAGGCCTGTTTCTGGAATCGAACCCGCTTCACAGCCGCACACATGAAATTAATTTCCATGTGAGAACTCGTGAGTTATCCTTACTATTGAACTTGGCATTTGAGGAACTCAATGACATAGTGGATTAGGATTCCAATTGTTGGAGCCCTGGCGGTGGCTCTCGCCTATCTATTTTTAGTCTTAAAGTTTAAGCTGCTCAGGTACAGTTTTTTTCTGAGTGAGGACATTTGTATGAATGTTCAAAATATCCTTCTTAGGGAGGATAATATCACAAAGAAAAATCTCACACAGTGAGTGTCGAAACAGAAATGATAATTACTGTTGGAAATTTCCAACACTAATAAACTACTATTGTATTATAATACATCATTATATACTAACTACAGTAGTTATTAATTTCACTAACGGTAGTGTTAACATAAATTAACAATTTTATCTGCGTATTAGTGCTAGAATTCTCATGAAATCGAGTAGCAAAATTGCGTCAGATAATGTCTAGTTAGACACGTTTATTCCCAATGTGTTAGAAAATTGAATGTGGTTCTCTAAAATTAACAGTATTCTGTGTAATAATTACCTACGGATAATATGACTCCAGATAATCTAAAACCGAGAGTTATTAACTGAAATTATTATCAGTAGCAGTTTTATCTGTTACGTATGAATGCTATGGAGAGAATAAAATCTTCTCCATTTCTCGTTTAACACCATTAAACGAGAATATGATATTATTTAAGTCCCTATAATTGCAACCCAGTTCTCATTAGCGTATTACATCCATAATTACGCAGAAAAGAATTATCCGTGATTAATAATTTCTGTGGTGAATGCGAGAGACAGGTTGAGGGAGGGCGGAGACGCCATTGCACACGAGGCATCCCTGGCGATAAGAGTGGCGAGACGCGTGGTAGTGACTGGGGAGTTTTTATCAACAAGAATTACGTTGATACCTGATTAATAGTCAACAATTACCTATCCACGTGTTCTACAGTGCCCTGCCAGTTAATAACGCGTCAACAATGGAAGCCACGGCCCGTAATTACGCGTGCACAGCAGTGGACGCCTGGGACTGGCCGACGCGGTTTCGGCAGACCTTATACGCTCATGTTAAGTATACCATTCTCGTTTGATGCATCATTCTAGATTGTATATTTGTGGGTAGTCTGTCGTGATACCGAATGGATACCTAATACACAACGTTAGCTGATTTTCCACATTTTCATGAATACTTGAAATAATTCGTAGCCTAATCAAATGCTACTTAAATTTCTCTGATTGGAGCGTGTATACGAGGAGTCGACAAGTTGTTTCTCTTCATTCGTGATATTCACCTCGGGTTCTTTCTTTATTGGGATCTTGTGACCACGAGGACGAATGACGAAATGGCGTTACAGAAATCGTCTTACAGCTAAGACATTTATTTCGTACAAATTTATCTAAGATTATTACTGCTTTCCATATAATTCATATAGGATCTTTACAGTGAATAATTTATTGCCAGAAATTATGATTTGGTAATTAATGTGTTTGCTCTTACTGTTGTTCAATAATCCATAATCTTTAATATTCATAATTTGAGTTATCATATCTTTCAATCTTTTTTATTTTTGATTTGCTATGTTACTAACTCAACAATGAACTAGTGACGAACCACACTGGTTCCTAGATATATATGAATTTCTAGAAATACCCCCCCCCCCCCAATGTTGATATTTGAGGCTTTGACTTTAATTAATTAATAATACAGTCTATTCATTATTTTCAAGTGATTATTCATTTAATTATTATCCATAGGCACTGGTTCTCTAGTGTCAATCTAATAATCACTATTATTCGTTTTTCCTCTTTTCTCAAAAGTGGGTGGTCTTTCGATTTATTTAAATACAATAATCAAATAATTGAATATATGAGTTCAAGCCCCAGAAATCCAACAATTACAGTGAGTAAGGTGACAGAAGCGACACAGTGAGAAAAGAGATAAAAGAATAGCAAACCGTGAGTGGAGAGACAGAAGCAGCACTTACAGTGCGTGAGTGAGAAGAGACAAGCAACACTTACAGTGAGTAAGGAGTCATAAGCAACACTTACAGTGAGTAAGGAATCACAAGCAACACTTACAGTGAGTAAGGAGTCACAAGCAACACTTACAGTGAGTAAGGAGTCACAAGCAACACTTACAGTGAGTAAGGAATCACAAGCAACACTTACAGTGAGTAAGGAATCACAAGCAACACTTACAGTGAGTAAGGAGTCATAAGCAACACTTACAGTGAGTAAGGAGTCATAAGCAACACTTACAGTGAGTAAGGAATCACAAGCAACACTTACAGTGAGTAAGGAGTCACAAGCAACACTTACAGTGAGTAAGGAGTCACAAGCAACACTTACAGTGAGTAAGGAGTCAAAAGCAACACTTACAGTGAGTAAGGAGTCACAAGCAACACTTACAGTGAGTAAGGAGTCGCAAGCAACACTTACAGTGAGTAAGGAGTCACAAGCAACACTTACAGTGAGTGAGGAGTCACAAGCAACACTTACAGTGAGTAAGGAGTCGCAAGCAACACTTACAGTGAGTAAGGAGTCACAAGCAACACTTACAGTGAGTAAGGAGTCACAAGCAACACTTACAGTGAGTGAGGAGTCACAAGCAACACTTACAGTGAGTGAGGAGTCACAAGCAACACTTACAGTGAGTAAGGAGTCGCAAGCAACACTTACAGTGAGTAAGGAGTCACAAGCAACACTTACAGTGAGTAAGGAGTCACAAGCAACACTTACAGTGAGTAAGGAGTCACAAGCAACACTTACAGTGAGTAAGGAGTCACAAGCAACACTTACAGTGAGTAAGGAGTCACAAGCAACACTTACAGTGAGTAAGGAGTCACAAGCAACACTTACGGAAGGCTATGATGAGAAACACGCACAAAAATTAACACAACAGACAGTGTTGACCACAACAGACACAAAGGAGTGTTGACCACAACAGACAGGTGTGACCACAAGAGACAGGTGTGACCACAACAGTGTGACCACAACAGTGTTGACCACAACAGACCACAACAGATAGTGTTGACCACAACAGACAGTGTGACCACAACAGACAGTGTGACCACAACAGTGTTGACCACAACAGTGTTGACCACAACAGTGTTGACCACAACAGTGTTGACCACAACAGTGACCACAACAGTGTTGACCACAACAGTGTTGACCACAACAGTGTTGACCATAACAGACAGTGTTGACCACAACAGACAGTGTTGACCACAACAGTGTTGACCACAACAGTGTTGACCACAACAGTGTTGACCACAACAGTGTTGACCACAACAGACAGTGTTGACCACAACAGTGTTGACCACAACAGACAGTGTTGACCACAACAGACAGTGTTGACCACAACAGACAGTGTGACCACAACAGACAGTGTTGACCACAACAGTGTGTGTTGACCACAACAGACAGTGTTGACCACAACAGTGTTGACCACAACAGTGTGACCACACAGTGTGACCACAACAGACAGTGTTGACCACAACAGACAGTGTTGACCACAACAGTGTTGACCACAACAGTGTTGACCACACAACAGTGTTGACCACAACAGTGTGACCACAACAGTGTGACCACAACAGACAGTGTGACCACAACAGACAGTGTGACCACAACAGACAGTGTGACCACAACAGTGTGACCACAACAGTGTGTGACCACAACAGACAGTGTTGACCACAACAGACAGTGTTGACCACAACAGTGTTGACCACAACAGACAGTGTTGACCACAACAGTGTGACCACAACATATAGTGTGACCACAACAGACAGTGTTGACCACAACAGACCACAACAGTGTTGACCACAACAGACAGTGTTGACCACAACAGTGTTGACCACAACAGTGTTGACCACAACAGACCACAGTGTGTGACCACAACAGACAGTGTGACCACAACAGACAGTGACCACAACAGACAGTGTTGACCACAACAGACAGTGTTGACCACAACACAGTGTTGACAGTGTTGACCACAACAGTGTGTGACCACAACAGACAGTGTTGACCACAACAGACAGTGTTGACCACAACAGTGTTGACCACAACAGTGTTGACCACAACAGTGTTGACCACAACAGACAGTGTTGACCACAACAGTGTTGACCACAACAGACAGTGTGACCACAACAGTGTTGACCACAACAGACAGTGTTGACCACAACAGACAGTGTTGACCACAACAGTGTTTGACCACAACAGACCACACACAGACAGTGTTGACCACAACAGACAGTGTTGACCACAACAGTGTGACCACAACAGTGTTGACCACAACAGACCACAACAGTGTTGACCACAACAGACAGTGTTGACCACAACAGACAGTGTTGACCACAACTCTGTTGACCACAACTCTGTTGACCACAACTGTGTTGACCACAACAGACAGTGCTGACCACAACAGACAGTGTTGACCACAACAGTGATGGCCACAACAGTGTTGACCACAACAGACAGTGTTGACCACAACAGTGTTGACCACAACAGTGTTGACCACAACAGTGTTGACCACAACAGACAGTGTTGACCACAACAGTGTTGACCACAACAGTGTTGACCACAACAGACAGTGTTGACCACAACAGACAGTGTTGACCACAACAGACAGTATTGACCACAACAGTGTTGACCACAACAGACAGTGTTGACCACAACAGACAGTGTTGACCACAACAGTGTTGACCACAACAGTGTTGACCACAACAGACAGTATTGACCACAACAGTGTTGACCACAACAGACAGTGTTGACCACAACAGACAGTGTTGACCACAACAGTGTTGACCACAACAGACAGTGTTGACCACAACAGTGTTGACCACAACAGACAGTGTTGACCACAACAGACAGTGTTGACCACAACAGTGTGACCACAACAGTGTGTTGACCACAACAGTGTTGACCACAACAGTTGACCACAACAGTGTTGACCACAGTGTTGACCCACAACAGTGTTGACCACAACAGACAGTGTTGACCACAACAGACAGTGTTGACCACAACAGTGTTGACCACAACAGTGTTGACCACACAACAGTGTTGACCACAACAGTGTTGACCACAACAGACAGTGTTGACCACAACAGACAGTGTTGACCACAGTGTTGACAGACAGTGTTGACCACAACAGACAGTGTTGACCACAACAGACAGTGTTGACCACAACAGACAGTGTTGACCACAACAGACAGTGTTGACCACAACAGACAGTGTTGACCACAACAGACCACAACAGACAGTGTGTGACCACAACAGACAGTGTGACCACACAGACAGTGTTGACCACAACAGACAGTGTTGACCACAACAGACAGTGTTGACCACAACAGACAGTGTTGACCACACACAGTGTTGACCACAACAGTGTTGACCACAACAGTGTGTGACCACAACAGACAGTGTTGACCACAACAGACAGTGTTGACCACAACAGACCACAACAGTGTTGACCACAACAGACAGTGCTGACCACAACAGACAGTGTGACCACAACAGACAGTGTTGACCACAACAGTGTTGACCACAACAGAAGTGTTGACAAACAGTGTTGACCACAACAGTGTTGACCACAACAGACAGTGTTGACCACAACAGACAGTGTTGACCACAACAGTGTTGACCACAACAGTGTTGACCACAACAGTGTTGACCACAACAGACAGTGTTGACCACAACAGACAGTGTTGACCACAACAGTGTTGACCACAACAGTGTTGACCACAACAACAGTGTTGACCACAACAGACAGTGTTGACCACAACAGACAGTGCTGACCACAACAGACAGTGTTGACCACAACAGACAGTGTTGACCACAACAGACAGTGTGACCACAACAGACAGTGTTGACCACAACAGACAGTGTTGACCACAACAGACAGTGTTGACCACAACAGTGTTGACCACAACAGTGTTGACCACAACAGACAGTGTTGACCACAACAGACAGTGTTGACCACAACAGACAGTATTGACCACAACAGTGTTGACCACAACAGTGTTGACACACAGTGTTGACCACAACAGACAGTGTTGACCACAACAGACAGTGTGACCACAACAGACAGTGTTGACCACAACAGTGTGACCACAACAGACTGACCACAACAGACAGTGTGACCACAACAGTGTGACCACAACAGTGTTGACCACAACAGTGTTGACCACAACAGTGTTGACCACAACAGTGTTGACCACAACAGTGTTGACAGTGTTGACCACAACAGACAGTGTTGACCACAACAGACAGTGTGACCACAACAGACAGTGTTGACCACAACAGTGTTGACAACAACAGACAGTATTGACCACAACAGTGTTGACCATAACAAACAGTGTTGACGGCCACAACATATAGTGTTGACCACAACAGACAGTGTTGACCACAACAGACAGTGTTGACCACAACAGACAGTGTTGACCACAACAATGTTGACCACAACAGACAGTGTTGACGACCACAACAGTGTTGACCACAACAGACCACAACAGACAGTGTTGACCACAACAGACAGTGTGACCACAACAGACAGTGTTGACCACAACACAGTGTTGACCACAACAGACAGTGTTGACCACAACAGACAGTGTTGACCACAACAGTGTTGACCACAACAGTGTTGACCACAACAGACAGTGTTGACCACAACAGTGTTGACCACAACAGTGTTGACCACAACAGACAGTGCTGACCACAACAGACAGTGTTGACCACAACAGACAGTGTTGACCACAACAGACAGTGTTGACCACAACAGTGTTGACCACAACAGTGTTGACCACAACAGACAGTGTTGACCACAACAGACAGTGTTGACCACAACAGTGTTGACCACAACAGACAGTGTTGACCACAACAGTGTTGACCACAACAGACAGTGTTGACCACAACAGTGTTGACCACAACAGACAGTGTTGACGACCACAAGAGTGTTGACCACAACAGACAGTATTGACCACAACAGTTTTGACCACAACAGTGTTGACCACAACGGTGTTGACCACAACTGTGTTGACCACAACAGGGTTGACCCACAACAGATAGAGTTGACCACAACAGATAGTGTTGACCACAACAGTGTTGACCACAACAATGTTGACCACAACAGACAGTGTTGACCACAACAGTGTTGACCACAACAGTGTTGACCACAACAGACAGTGTTGACCACAACAGACAGTATTGACCACAACAGTGTTGACCAAAACAGTGTTGACAACAACAGACAGTATTGACCACAACAGTGTTGACCACAACAGACAGTGTTGACCACAACAGTGTTGACCACAACAGACAGTGTTGACCACAACAGACAGTGTTGACCACAACAGACAGTGTTGACCACAACAGACAGTGTTGACCACAACAGACAGTGTTGACCACAACAGTGTTGACCACAACAGTGTTGACCACAACAGTGTTGACCACAACAGACAGTGTTGACCACAACAGACAGTGTTGACCACAACAGACCAGTGTGTGACCACAACAGACAGTGTTGACCACAACAGTGTTGACCACAACAACAGTGTTGACCACAACAGTGTTGACCACAACAGTGTGACCACAACAGACAGTGTTGACCACAACAGTGTTGACCACAACAGTGTTGACCACAGTGTTGACCACAACAGACAGTGTTGACCAAAACAGACAGTGTTGACCACAACAGTGTTGACCACAACAGACAGTGTTGACCACAACAGACAGTGTTGACCACAACAGTGTTGACCACAACAGTGTTGACCACAACAGTGTTGACCACAACAGACAGTGTTGACCACAACAGACAGTGTTGACCACAACAGTGTTGACCACAACAGTGTTGACCACAACTGTGTTGACCACAAGAGACAGTGTTGACCACAACAGTGTTGACCACAACAGACAGTGTTGACGACCACAAGAGTGTTGACCACAACAGACAGTGTTGACCACAACAGACAGTATTGACCACAACAGACAGTGTTGACCACAACAGACAGTGTTGACCACAACAGACAGTGTTGACCACAACAGACAGTGTTGACCACAACAGTGTTGACCACAACAGACAGTGTTGACCACAACAGTGTTGACCACAACAGACAGTGTTGACCACAACAGTGTTGACCACAACAGACAGTGTTGACCACAACAGTGTTGACCACAACAGTGTTGACCACAACAGACAGTGTTGACCACAACAGACAGTGTTGACCACAACAGTGTTGACCACAACAGTGTTGACCACAACAGACAGTGTTGACCACAACAGTGTTGACCACAACAGACAGTGTTGACCACAACAGACAGTATTGACCACAACAGTGTTGACCACAACAGACAGTGTTGACCACAACAGACAGTGTTGACCACAACAGTGTTGACCACAACCGACAGTGCTGACCACAACAGACAGTGTTGACCACAACAGACAGTGCTGACCTCAACAGACAGTGCTGACCACAACTGACCGTGTTGACCACAACAGACAGTGTTGACCACAACAGACAGTGTGACCACAACAGGAAGTGTTGACCACAACAGATAGTGTTGACCACAACAGACAGTGTTGACCACAACAGACAGTGTTGACCACAACAGACAGTATTGACCACAACAGTGTTGACCACAACAGTGTTGACCACAACAGACAGTGTTGACCACAACAGTGTTGACCACAACAGTGTTGACCACAACAGTGTTGACCCACAACAGTGTTGACCACAACAGACAGTGTTGACCACAACAGACAGTGTTGACCACAACAGACAGTGTTGACCACAACAGTGTTGACCACAACAGACAGTGTTGACCACAACAGACAGTGTTGACCACAACAGTGTTGACCACAACAGTGTTGACCACAACAGTGTTTGACCACAACAGTGTGTGACCACAACAGACAGTTGACCACAACAGACAGTGTTGACCACAACAGTGTGTGACCACAACAGTGTTGACCACAACAGACAGTGCTGACCACAACAGACAGTGTTGACCACAACAGACAGTGTTGACCACAACAGACAGTGTTGACCACAACAGACAGTGTTGACCACAACAGACAGTGTTGACCACAACAGTGTTGACCACAACAGTGTTGACCACAACAGACAGTGTTGACGACCACAACAGACAGTGTTGACCACAACAGACAGTGTTGACCACAACAGTGTTGACCACAACAGTGTTGACCACAACAGTGTTGACCACAACAGTGTTGACCACAACAGACAGTGTTGACCACAACAGTGTTGACCACAACAGTGTTGACCACAACAGTGTTGACCACAACAGACAGTGTTGACCACAACAGACAGTGTTGACCACAACAGACAGTGTTGACCACAACAGACAGTGTTGACCACAACAGACAGTGTTGACTACAACAGTGTTAACCACAACAGTGATGACCACAACAGTGTTGACCACAACAGACTGTGTTGACCACAACAGTGTTCACCACAATAGTGTTGAGCACAACAGACAGTGTTGACCACAACAGACAGTGTTGACGACAACAGACAGTATTGACAACAATAGTGTTGACCACAACAGTGTTGACCACAACAGTGTGTTGACCACAACAGACAGTGTTGACCACAACAGACAGTGTTGACCACAACAGACCAGTGTTGACCACAACAGACAGTGTTGACCACAACAGACAGTGACCACAACAGACAGTGTTGACCACAACAGTGTTGAGCACAACAGACAGTGTTGACTACAACAGACAGTGCTGACCACAACAGTGTTGACCACACCAGACAGTGCTGACCACAACAGACAGTGTTGACCACAACAGTGATGGCCACAACAGTGTTGACCACAACAGACAGTGTTGACCACAACAGTGTTGACCACAACCGACAGTGCTGACCACAACAGACAGTGTTGACCACAACAGACAGTGCTGACCACAACAGACAGTGTTGACCACAACAGACAGTGTTGACCACAACAGACAGTGTTGACCACAACAGACAGTGTTGACCACAACAGTGTTGACCACAACAGTGTTGACCACAACAGACAGTGTTGACCACAACAGACAGTGTTGACCACAACAGACAGTGTTGACCACAACAGTGTTGACCACAACAGACAGTGTTGACCACAACAGTGTTGACCACAACAGTGTTGACCACAACAGTGTTGACCACAACAGTGTTGACCACAACAGACAGTGTTGACCACAACAGTGTTGACCACAACACAACAGACAGTGTTGACCACAACAGTGTTGACCACAACAGTGTTGACCACAACAGTGTTGACAGTGTTGACCACAACAGACAGTGTTGACCACAACAGACAGTGCTGACCACAACAGACAGTGTTGACCACAACAGACAGTGCTGACCACAACAGTGTTGACCACAACAGACAGTGTTGACCACAACAGACAGTGTTGACCACAACAGACAGTGTTGACCACAACAGTGTGTTGACCACAACAGTGTTGACCACAACAGTGTTGACCACAACAGTGTTGACCACAACAGTGTTGACCACAACAGACAGTGACCACAACACAGTGTTGACCACAACAGTGTTGACCACAACAGACAGTGTTGACCACAACAGTGTTGACCACAACAGACAGTGTTGACCACAACAGACAGTGTTGACCACAACAGACAGTGTGTTGACCACAAGACAGTGTTGACCACAACAGACAGTGCTGACCACAACAGACAGTGTTGACCACAACAGACAGTGTTGACCACAACAGACAGTGTTGACCACAACAGACAGTGCTGACCACAACAGACAGTGTTGACCACAACAGACAGTGTTGACCACAACAGACAGTGTTGACCACAACAGTGTTGACCACAACAGTGTTGACCACAACAGTGTTGACCACAACAGACAGTGTTGACCACAACAGACAGTGTTGACCACAACAGTGTTGACCACAACAGACAGTGTTGACCACAACAGACAGTGTTGACCACAACAGACAGTGTTGACCACCACAACAGTGTTGACCAGTGTGTGACCACAACAGACAGTGTTGACCACAACAGACAGTGTTGACCACAACAGGCAGTGTTGACCACAACAGACAGTATTGACCACAACAGTGTTGACCACAACAGTGTTGACCACAACAGACAGTGTTGACCACAACAGACAGTGTTGACCACAACAGACAGTGTTGACCACAACAGACAGTGTTGACCACAACAGTGTTGACAGTGTTGACCACAACAGACAGTGTTGACCACAGTGTTGACAGTGTTGACCACAACAGTGTTGACCCACAACAGACAGTGTTGACCACAACAGACAGTGTTGACCACAACAGACAGTGTTGACCACAACAGACAGTATTGACCACAACAGTGTTGACCACAACAGACAGTGTTGACCACAACAGACAGTGTTGACCACAACAGTGTTGACCACAACAGACAGTGTTGACCACAACAGTGTTGACCACAACAGACAGTGTTGACGACCACAACAGTGTTGACCACAACAGTGTTGACCACAACAGACAGTGTTGACCACAACAGACAGTGTTGACCACAACAGTGTTGACCACAACAGTGTTGACCACAACAGACAGTGTTGACCACAACAGACAGTGTTGACCACAACAGACAGTGTTGACCACAACAGTGTTGACCACAACAGACAGTGTTGACCACAACAGACAGTGTTGACCACAACAGAAAGTGTTGACCACAACAGACAGTGCTGACCACAACCACAACAGTGTTGACCACAACAGTGTTGACACAGACAGTGTTGACCACAACAGACAGTGTTGACCACAACAGACAGTGTTGACCACAACAGAGACAGTGTTGACCACAACAGACAGTGTTGACCACAACAGACAGTGTGACCACAACAGTGTTGACCACAACAGACCACAACAGACAGTGTTGACCACAACAGACAGTGTTGACCACAACAGTGTTGACCACAACAGTTGACAACAGACAGTGTTGACCACAACAGACAGTGTTGACCACAACAGACAGTGTTGACCACAACAGTGTTGACCCACAACAGTGTTGACCACAACAGACAGTGTTGACCACAACAGACAGTGTTGACCACAACAGACAGTGTTGACCACAACAGACAGTGTTGACCACAACAGACAGTGTTGACCACAACAGACAGTGTTGACCACAACAGACAGTGTTGACCACAACAGACAGTGTTGACCACAACAGACAGTGTTGACCACAACAGACAGTGTTGACCACAACAGACAGTGTGACCACAACAGTGTTGACCACAACAGACAGTGACCACCACAACAGTGTTGACCACAACAGACAGTGTTGACCACAACAGTGTGTTGACCACAACAGTGTTGACCACAACAGTGTTGACCACAACAGACAGTGTTGACCACAACAGTGTTGACCACAACAGTGTTGACCACAACAGACAGTGTTGACCACAACAGACAGTGTTGACCACACAACAGTGTTGACCACAACAGACAGTGTTGACCACAACAGTGTTGACCACAACAGACAGTGACCACAACAGTGTGTTGACCACAACACAGTGTTGACCACAACAGTGTTGACAGTGTGTGACCACAACAGACAGTGTTGACCACAACAGACAGTGTTGACCACAACAGACAGTGTTGACCACAACAGACAGTGTTGACCACAACAGACAGTGTTGACCACAACAGACAGTGTTGACCACAACAGACAGTGTTGACCACAACAGACAGTGTTGACCACAACAGACAGTGTTGACCACAACAACAGTGTTGACCACAACAGACAGTGTGACCACAACAGACAGTGTTGACCACAACAGACAGTGTTGACCACAACAGACAGTGTTGACCACAACAGACAGTGTTGACCACAACAGACAGTGTGACCACAACAGACAGTGTTGACCACAACAGACAGTGTTGACCACAACAGACAGTGTTGACCACAACAGACAGTGTTGACCACAACAGACAGTGTTGACCACAACAGACAGTGTTGACCACAACAGACAGTGCTGACCACAACAGTGTTGACCACAACAGACCACAACAGACAGTGTTGACCACAACAGACAGTGTTGACCACAACAGTGTTGACCACAACAGACAGTGTTGACCACAACAGTGTTGACCACAACAGACAGTGTTGACCACAACAGACAGTGTTGACCACAACAGTGTTGACCACAACAGTGTGTGACCACAACCACAACAGACAGTGTTGACCACAACAGTGTTGACCAACAGACAGTGTTGACCACAACAGACAGTGTTGACCACAACAGACAGTGTTGACCACAACAGACAGTGTTGACCACAACAGACAGTGCTGACCACAACAGTGTTGACCACAACAGACAGTGTTGACCACAACAGTGTTGACCACAACAGTGTTGACCACAACAGACAGTGTTGACCACAACAGACAGTGTTGACCACAACAGACAGTGTTGACCACAACAGACAGTGTTGACCACAACAGACAGTGTTGACCACAGTGTTGACCACAACAGACAGTGTTGACCACAACAGACAGTGTTGACCACAACAGACAGTGCTGACCACAACAGACAGTGTTGACCACAACAGACAGTGTTGACCACAACAGTGTTGACCACAACAGACAGTGTTGACCACAACAGACAGTGTTGACCACAACAGACAGTGTTGACCACAACAGACAGTGTTGACCACCACAGACAGTGTTGACCACAACAGACAGTGTTGACCAACAGACAGTGTTGACCACAACAGACAGTGTTGACCACACAGTGTTGACACAACAGTGTTGACCACAACAGTGTTGACCACAACAGACAGTGTTGACCACAACAGACAGTATTGACCACAACAGTGTTGACCACAACAGACAGTGTTGACCACAAGACAGTGTTGACCACAACAGTGTTGACCACAACAGACAGTGTTGACCACAACAGTGTTGACCACAACAGACAGTGTTGACCACAACAGACAGTGTTGACCACAACAGACAGTGTTGACCACAACAGACAGTGTTGACCACAACAGACAGTGTTGACCACAACAGTGTTGACCACAACAGACAGTGTTGACCACAACAGACAGTGTTGACCACAACAGACAGTGTTGACCACAACAGACAGTGTTGACCACAACAGTGTTGACCACAACAGTGTTGACCACAACAGACAGTGTTGACCACAACAGACAGTGTTGACCACAACAGACAGTATTGACCACAACAGTGTTGACCACAACAGTGTTGACCACAACAGACAGTGTTGACCACAACAGACAGTGTTGACCACAACAGACAGTGTTGACCACAACAGACAGTGTTGACCACAACAGTGTTGACCACAACAGACAGTGTTGACCACAACAGTGTGACCACAACAGTGTGACCACAACAGACAGTGTGACCACAACAGACAGTGTGACCACAACAGACAGTGTGACCACAACAGACAGTGTGACCACAACAGACAGTGTTGACCACAACAGACAGTGTTGACCACAACAGACAGTGTTGACCACAACAGACAGTGTTGACCACAACAGTGTTGACCACAACAGTGTTGACCACAACAGACAGTGACCACCACAACAGACAGTGTTGACCACAACAGACAGTGTTGACCACAACAGACAGTGTTGACCACAACAGACAGTGTTGACCACAACAGACAGTGACCACAACAGACAGTGTTGACCACAACAGACAGTGTTGACCACAACAGACAGTGTTGACCACAACAGTGTTGACCACAACAGACAGTGTTGACCCACAACAGACAGTGTTGACCACAACAGACAGTATTGACCACAACAGTGTTGACCACAACAGACAGTGTTGACCACAACAGACAGTGCTGACCACAACTGACCGTGTTGACCACAACAGACAGTGTTGACCACAACAGACAGTGCTGACCACAACAGACAGTGCTGACCACAACAGACAGTGCTGACCACAACAGTGTTGACGACCACAACAGACAGTGTTGACCACAACAGTGTTGACCACAACAGTGTTGACAGTGTTGACTACAACAGACAGTGTTGACCACAACAGACAGTGTTGACCACAACAGTGTTGACCACAACAGACAGTGTTGACCACAACAGACAGTGTTGACCACAACAGACAGTGTTGACCACAACAGACAGTGTTGACCACAACAGTGTTGACCACAACAGTGTTGACCACAACAGACAGTGTTGACCACAACAGACAGTGTTGACCACAACAGACAGTATTGACCACAACAGTGTTGACCACAACAGACAGTGTTGACCACAACAGACAGTGTTGACCACAACAGTGTTGACCACAACAGACAGTGTTGACCACAACAGACAGTGTTGACCACAACAGTGTTGACCAGTGTTGACCACAACAGTGTTGACAGTGTTGACCACAACAGACAGTGTTGACCACAACAGTGTGTTGACCACAACAGTGTTGTCCACAACAGACAGTGTTGACCACAACAGTGTTGACCACAACAGTGTTGACCACAACAGTGTTGACCACAACAGTGTTGACCACAACAGACAGTGTTGACCACAACAGTGTTGACCACAACAGTGTTGACCACAACAGACAGTGTTGACCACAACAGACAGTGTTGACCACAACAGACAGTGTTGACCACAACAGACAGTGTTGACCACAACAGACAGTGTTGACCACAACAGTGTTGACCACAACAGACAGTGTTGACCACAACAGACAGTGTTGACCACAACAGACAGTGTTGACCACAACAGACAGTGCTGACCACAACAGACAGTGCTGACCACAACAGTGTTGACGACCACAACAGACAGTGTTGACCACAACAGACAGTGTTGACCACAACAGTGTTGACCACAACAGACAGTGTTGACCACAACAGACAGTGTTGACCACAACAGACAGTGTTGACCACAACAGACAGTGTTGACCACAACAGTGTTGACCACAACAGTGTTGACCACAACAGACAGTGTTGACCACAACAGACAGTGTTGACCACAACAGTGTTGACCACAACAGTGTTGACCACAACAGTGTTGACCACAACAGACAGTGTGACCACAAGTGTTGACCACAACAGACAGTGTTGACCACAACAGTGTTGACCACAACAGACAGTGCTGACCACAACAGACAGTGTTGACCACAACAGACAGTGTTGACAACAGTGTTGACCACAACAGTGTTGACCACAACAGACAGTGTTGACCACAACAGACCACAGTGTTGACCACAACAGTGTTGACCACAACAGACAGTGTTGACAGTGTTGACCACAACAGACAGTGTTGACCACAACAGACAGTGTTGACCACAACAGGCAGTGTTGACCACAACAGACAGTGTTGACCACAACAGTGTTGACCACAACAGACAGTGTTGACCACAACAGTGTTGACCACAACAGTGTGTGACCACAACAGTGTTGACCACAACAGTGTTGACCACAACAGTGTTGACCACAACAGTGTTGACACAGACAGTGTTGACCACAACAGACAGTGTTGACCACAACAGACAGTGTTGACCACAACAGACAGTGTTGACCACACAACAGTGTTGACACAACAGTGTTGACCACAACAGACAGTGTTGACCACAACAGACAGTGTTGACCACAACAGTGTTGACAGTGTTGACCACAACAGTGTTGACCACAACAGACAGTATTGACCACAACAGTGTTGACCACAACGGACAGTGTTGACATCAACAGACAGTATTGACCACAACAGTGTTGACCACAACAGACAGTGTTGACCACAACAGTGTTTACCCACAACAGACAGTGTTGACCACAACAGTGTTGACCACAACAGACAGTGTTGACCACAACAGACAGTGTTGACCACAACAGACAGTGTTGACCACAACAGTGTTGACCACAACAGACAGTGTTGACCACAACAGACAGTGTTGACCACAACAGTGTTGACCACAACAGTGTTGACCACAACAGACAGTGTTGACCACAACAGACAGTGTTGACCAAAACAGACAGTGTTGACCACAACAGTGTTGACACAACAGTGTTGACCACAGTGTTGACCACAACAGTGTTGACCACAACAGACAGTGTTGACACACAGACAGTGTTGACCACAACAGACAGTGTTGACCACAACAGACAGTGTTGACCACAACAGACAGTATTGACCACAACAGTGTTGACCACAACAGACAGTATTGACCACAACAGTGTTGACCACAACAGACAGTGTTGACCACAACAGACAGTGTTGACCACAACAGACAGTGTTGACCACAACAGACAGTGTTGACCACAACTGTGTTGACCACAACAGACAGTGTTGACCACAACAGACAGTGTTGACGACCACAACAGTGTTGACCACAACAGACAGTATTGACCACAACAGTGTTGACCACAACAGACAGTGTTGACCACAACAGACAGTGTGACCACAACAGTGTGACCACCACAACAGTGTTGACCACAACAGACAGTGCTGACGACCACAACAGACAGTGTTGACCACAACAGACAGTGTTGACCACAACAGACAGTGTTGACGACCACAACAGACAGTGTTGATGACCACAACATACAGTGTTGACCACAACAGTGTTAACCACAACAGTGATGACCACAACAGACAGTGTTAACCACAACAGACAGTGTTGACCACAACAGACAGTGTTGACCACAGACAGTGTGTTGACCACAACAGTGTTGACCACAACAGACAGTGTTGACCACAACAGTGTTGACCACAACAACAGTGTTGACCACAACAGACAGTGTTGACCACAACAGTGTTGACCACAACAGACAGTGTTGACCACAACAGTGTTGACCACAACAGTGTTGACCACAACAGTGTTGACCACAACAGACAGTGTTGACCACAACAGTGTTGACCACAACAGACAGTGTTGACCACAACAGTGTTGACCACAACAGTGTTGACCACAACAGACAGTGTTGACCACAACAGACAGTGTTGACCACAACAGACAGTGTTGACCACAACAGTGTTGACCACAACAGTGTTGACCACAACAGACAGTGTTGACCACAACAGACAGTGTTGACCACAACAGACAGTGTTGACCACAACAGACAGTGTTGACCACAACAGACAGTGCTGACCACAACAGACAGTGTTGACCACAACAGACAGTGTTGACCACAACAGTGTTGACCACAACAGACAGTGTTGACCACAACAGACAGTGTTGACCACAACAGACAGTGTTGACCACAACAGTGTTGACCACAACAGACAGTGCTGACCACACCACAACAGACAGTGTTGACCACAACAGACAGTGTTGACCACCACAACAGTGTTGACCACAACAGACAGTGTTGACAGTGTTGACACAACAGTGTGTTGACCACAACAGACAGTGTTGACCACAACAGACAGTGTTGACCACAACAGACAGTGTTGACCACAACAGACAGTGTTGACCACAACAGTGTTGACAGACAGTGTTGACCACAACAGTGTTGACCACAACAGTGTTGACCACAACAGACAGTGTTGACCACAACAGTGTTGACACAACACAGTGTTGACCACAACAGACAGTGTTGACCACAACAGACAGTGTTGACCACAACAGACAGTGTTGACCACAACAGACAGTGTTGACCACAACAGTGTTGACCACAGTGTTGACCACAACAGTGTTGACCACAACAGACAGTGTTGACCACAACAGTGTGTGACCACAACAGACAGTGTTGACCACAACAGACAGTGTTGACCACAACAGACAGTGTTGACCACAACAGTGTTGACCACAACAGTGTTGACCACAACAGACAGTGTTGACCACAACAGACAGTGTTGACCACAACAGTGTTGACCACAACAGACAGTGTTGACCACAACAGACAGTGTTGACCACAACAGTGTTGACCACAACAGACAGTGTTGACCACAACAGACAGTGTTGACCACAACAGACAGTGTTGACCACAACAGACAGTGTTGACCACAACAGTGTTGACCACAACAGTGTTGTTGACCACAACAGACAGTGTTGACCACAACAGACAGTGTTGACCAGTGTTGACCACAACAGTGTTGACCACAACAGACAGTGTTGACCACAACAGACAGTGTTGACCACAACAGACAGTGTTGACCACAACAGTGTGTTGACCACAACAGACAGTGTTGACCACACAACAGTGTTGACCACAACAGACAGTGTTGACCACAACAGACAGTGTTGACCACAACAGTGTTGACACAACAGTGTTGACCACAACAGACAGTGTTGACCACAACAGTGTTGACAACAGTGTTGACCACAACAGACAGTGTTGACCACAACAGACAGTGTTGACCACAACAGACAGTGTTGACCACAACAGACAGTGTTGACCACAACAGACAGTGTTGACAGACAGTGTTGACCACAACAGACAGTGTTGACCACAACAGTGTTGACCACAACAGACACAACAGTGTTGACCACAACAGTGTTGACAGTGTTGACCACAACAGTGTTGACCACAACAGTGTTGACCACAACAGTGTGTTGACCACAACAGTGTTGACCACAACAGTGTTGACCACAACAGACCACCACAACAGTGTTGACCACAACAGACAGTGTTGACCCACAACAGACAGTGTTGACCACAACAGACAGTGTTGACCACAACAGACAGTGTTGACCACAACAGACAGTGTTGACCACAACAGTGTTGACCACAACAGACAGTGTTGACCACAACAGACAGTGTTGACCACAACAGACCACAACAGTGTTGACCAACACAGTGTTGACCACAACAGTGTTGACCACAACAGACAACAGACAGTGTTGACCACAACAGACAGTGACCACAACAGTGTTGACCACAACAGTGTTGACCACAACAGACAGTGTTGACCACAACAGTGTTGACCAGTGTTGACCACAACAGACAGTGTTGACCACAACAGACAGTGTTGACCACAACAGTGTTGACCACAACAGTGTTGACCACAACAGACAGTGTTGACACAACAGTGTTGACCACAACAGTGTTGACCACAACAGTGTTGACCACAACAGACAGTGTTGACCACAACAGTGTGTTGACCACAACAGACAGTGTTGACCACAACAGTGTTGACCACAACAGACAGTGTTGACCCACAACAGACAGTGTTGACCACAACAGACAGTGCTGACCACAACAGTGTTGACCACAACAGTGTTGACCACAACAGACAGTGTTGACCACAACAGACAGTGTTGACCACAACAGACTGTGTTGACCACAACAGTGTTGACCAAAACAGTGTTGAGCACAACAGACAGTGTTGACCACAACAGACAGTGCTGACCACAACAGTGTTCACCACAACAGTGTTGACCACACCAGACAGTGTTGACCACAACAGACAGTGTTGACCACAACAGTGTTGACCACAACAGTGTTGACCACAACAGACAGTGTTGACCACAACAGACAGTGCTGACCACAACAGACAGTGCTGACCACAACTGACCGTGTTGACCACAACAGACAGTGTTGACCACAACAGACAGTGTTGACCACAACAGACAGTGTTGACCACAACAGACAGTGTTGACCACAACAGTGTTGACCACAACAGCGTTGACCACAACAGACAGTGTTGACCACAACAGACAGTGTGACCACAACAGTGTTGACCACAACAGACAGTGTTGACCACAACAGACAGTGTTGACCACAACAGACAGTGTTGACCACAACAGACAGTGTTGACCACAACAGTGTTGACCACAACAGACAGTGTTGACCACAACAGACAGTGTTGACCACAACAGTGTTGACCACAACAGTGTTGACCACAACAGTGTTGACCACAACAGTGTTGACCACAACAGACAGTGTTGACCACAACAGACAGTGTTGACCACAACAGTGTTGACCACACCAGTGTTGACCACAACAGACAGTGTTGACCACAACAGACAGTGTTGACCACAACAGTGTTGACCACAACAGTATTGACCACAACAGTGTTGACCACAACTGTGTTGACCACAACAGTGTTGACCACAACAGTGTTGACCACAACAGTGTTGACCACAACAGTGTTGACCACAACAGACAGTGTTGACCACAACAGACAGTGTTGACCACAACAGACAGTGTTGACCACAACAGACAGTGTTGACCACAACAGTGTTGACCACAACAGACAGTGTGACCACAACAGACAGTGACCACAACAGTGTTGACCACAACAGACAGTGTTGACCACAACAGACAGTGTTGACCACAACAGACAGTGTTTGACCACAACAGACAGTGTTGACCACAACAGACAGTGTTGACCACAACAGACAGTGTTGACCACAACAGACAGTGTGTGACCACCACACAGACAGTGTTGACCACAACAGACAGTGTGACCACAACAGACAGTGTGACCACAACAGACAGTGTGACCACAACAGACAGTGTGACCACAACAGACAGTGTGACCACAACAGACAGTGTGACCACAACAGTGTGACCACAACAGTGTGACCACAACAGACAGTGTGACCACAACAGACAGTGTGACCACAACAGACAGTGTGACCACAACAGACAGTGTGACCACAACAGACAGTGTGACCACAACAGACAGTGTGACCACAACAGTGTGACCACAACAGTGTGACCACAACAGACAGTGTGACCACAACAGACAGTGTGACCACAACAGTGTGACCACAACAGTGTGACCACAACAGACAGTGTGACCACAACAGACAGTGTGACCACAACAGTGTGACCACAACAGTGTTGACCACCACAACAGTGTTGACCACAACAGACAGTGTACATGTTGACCACAACCACAACAGACAGTGTTGACCACATGACCAGTGATGGGGAGGGTACAGTACCTGATATTGATGGGGAGGGTACAGTACCTGTATTGACCAGTGATGGGGAGGGTACAGTACCTATATTGACCAGTGATGGGGAGGGTACAGTACCTGTATTGACCAGTGATGGGGAGGGTACAGTACCTATATTGACCAGTGATGGGGAGGGTACAGTACCTGTATTGACCAGTGATGGGGGGTACAGTACCTATATTGACCAGTGATGGGGAGGGTACAGTACCTGTATTGACCAGTGATGGGGAGGGTACAGTACCTATATTGACCAGTGATGGGGAGGGTACAGTACCTGTATTGACCAGTGATGGGGAGGGTACAGTACCTGTATTGACCAGTGATGGGGAGGGTACAGTACCTGTATTGACCAGTGATGGGGAGGGTACAGTACCTATATTGACCAGTGATGGGGGGTACAGTACCTGTATTGGTACAGGGTACAGTACCTATATTGACCAGTGATGGGGAGGGTACAGTACCTGTATTGACCAGTGATGGGGAGGGTACAGTACCTATATTGACCAGTGATGGGGAGGGTACAGTACCTGTATTGACCAGTGATGGGGAGGGTACAGTACCTATATTGACCAGTGATGGGGAGGGTACAGTACCTGTATTGACCAGTGATGGGGAGGGTACAGTACCTATATTGACCAGTGATGGGGAGGGTACAGTACCTATATTGACCAGTAATGGGGAGGGTACAGTACCTGTATTGACCAGTGATGGGGAGGGTACAGTACCTATATTGACCAGTGATGGGGAGGGTACAGTACCTATATTGACCAGTGATGGGGAGGGTACAGTACCTGTATTGACCAGTGATGGGGAGGGTACAGTACCTATATTGACCAGTGATGGGGAGGGTACAGTACCTGTATTGACCAGTGATGGGGAGGGTACAGTACCTATATTGACCAGTGATGGGGAGGGTACAGTACCTATATTGACCAGTGATGGGGAGGGTACAGTACCTGTATTGACCAGTGATGGGGAGGGTACAGTACCTATATTGACCAGTGATGGGGAGGGTACAGTACCTATATTGACCAGTAATGGAGCGAAAACAATAGTTATTCTGACATATTTTTGAGAGTGCAAGAATATCACAGATGGGTGTCAACAGAGCAGGAAAGAGTCCACTAAGGGCAGGTGGGAGAGAGTGAGTGAGAGTCCACTAAGGGCAGGTGGGAGAGTGTGTGTGAGAGTCCACTAAGGGCAGGTGGGAGAGAGTGAGTGAGAGTCCACTAAGGGCAGGTGGGAGAGAGTGTGTGAGAGTCCACTAAGGGCAGGTGGGAGAGAGTGTGTGAGAGTCCACTAAGGGCAGGTGGGAGAGAGTGTGTGAGAGTCCACTAAGGGCAGGTGGGAGAGAGTGTGTGAGAGTCCACTAAGGGCAGGTGGGAGAGTGTGTGTGAGAGTCCACTAAGGGCAGGTGGGAGAGTGTGTGTGAGAGTCCACTAAGGGCAGGTGGGGGAGTGTGTGTGAGAGTCCACTAAGGGCAGGTGGGAGAGAGTGAGTGAGAGTCCACTAAGGGCAGGTGGGAGAGAGTGAGTGAGAGTCCACTAAGGGCAGGTGGGAGAGAGTGTGTGAGAGTCCACTAAGGGCAGGTGGGAGAGAGTGAGTGTGAGTCCACTAAGGGCAGGTGGGAGAGAGTGAGTGAGAGTCCACTAAGGGCAGGTGGGAGAGTGTGTGTGAGAGTCCACTAAGGGCAGGTGGGAGAGAGTGAGTGAGAGTCCACTAAGGGCAGGTGGGAGAGAGTGTGTGAGAGTCCACTAAGGCAGGTGGGAGAGAGTGTGAGAGAGTCCACTAAGGGCAGGTGGGAGAGAGTGTGTGAGAGTCCACTAAGGGCAGGTGGGAGAGAGTGTGTGAGAGTCCACTAAGGGCAGGTGGGAGAGAGTGTGTGAGAGTCCACTAAGGGCAGGTGGGAGAGTGTGTGTGAGAGTCCACTAAGGGCAGGTGGGAGAGTGTGTGTGAGAGTCCACTAAGGGCAGGTGGGGGAGTGTGTGTGAGAGTCCACTAAGGGCAGGTGGGAGAGAGTGAGTGAGAGTCCACTAAGGGCAGGTGGGAGAGAGTGAGTGAGAGTCCACTAAGGGCAGGTGGGAGAGAGTGTGTGAGAGTCCACTAAGGGCAGGTGGGAGAGAGTGAGTGAGAGTCCACTAAGGGCAGGTGGGAGAGAGTGTGTGAGAGTCCACTAAGGGCAGGTGGGAGAGAGTGAGTGAGAGTCCACTAAGGGCAGGTGGGAGAGAGTGAGTGAGAGTCCACTAAGGGCAGGTGGGAGAGTGTGTGAGAGTCCACTAAGGGCAGGTGGGAGAGAGTGAGTGAGAGTCCACTAAGGGCAGGTGGGAGAGAGTGAGTGAGAGTCCACTAAGGGCAGGTGGGAGAGTGTGTGTGAGAGTCCACTAAGGGCAGGTGGGAGAGAGTGAGTGAGAGTCCACTAAGGGCAGGTGGGAGAGAGTGAGTGAGAGTCCACTAAGGGCAGGTGGGAGAGAGTGAGTGAGAGTCCACTAAGGGCAGGTGGGAGAGAGTGAGTGAGAGTCCACTAAGGTCAGGTGGGAGAGAGTGAGTGAGAGTCCACTAAGGGCAGGTGGGAGAGAGTGAGTGAGAGTCCACTAAGGGCAGGTGGGAGAGAGTGAGTGAGAGTCCACTAAGGGCAGGTGGGAGAGAGTGTGTGAGAGTCCACTAAGGGCAGGTGGGAGAGAGTGAGTGAGAGTCCACTAAGGGCAGGTGGGAGAGTGAGTGAGAGTCCACTAAGGGCAGGTGGGAGAGTGTGTGTGAGAGTCCACTAAGGGCAGGTGGGAGAGAGTGAGTGAGAGTCCACTAAGGGCAGGTGGGAGAGAGTGAGTGAGAGTCCACTAAGGGCAGGTGGGAGAGAGTGAGTGAGAGTCCACTAAGGGCAGGTGGGAGAGAGTGTGTGAGAGTCCACTAAGGGCAGGTGGGAGAGTGTGTGTGAGAGTCCACTAAGGGCAGGTGGGAGAGTGTGTGAGAGTCCACTAAGGGCAGGTGGGAGTGTGTGTGTGAGAGTCCACTAAGGGCAGGTGGGAGAGAGTGAGTGAGAGTCCACTAAGGGCAGGTGGGAGAGAGTGTGTGAGAGTCCACTAAGGGCAGGTGGGAGAGAGTGTGTGAGAGTCCACTAAGGGCAGGTGGGAGTGTGTGTGTGAGAGTCCACTAAGGGCAGGTGGGAGAGAGTGAGTGAGAGTCCACTAAGGGCAGGTGGGAGAGAGTGTGTGAGAGTCCACTAAGGGCAGGTGGGAGAGAGTGTGAGAGTGCACTAAGGGCAGGTGGCAGAGAGTGAGTGAGAGTGCACCAAGGGCAGGTGGGAGAGAGTGAGCGAGAGTACCTCCGAGGTCCCGCCGGCCGAGTGCAGGGAAGGTGGTGAAGGAGTGGCCGTGAGTGGCTAGGTCCAGCAGGTCAGTGTGGACCAGCCCGCCGCCCCGGTCCATGTGCCACTGTGTCACTCGCCCGTCCACCGACACGGAGAAGAAACACAACTCTTCTCCTGGCGAGGTGTCGGTCCACCGTACCTGGAGGGTGACACTAGTGAGGGAGGTGTTGGTCCACCATACCTGGAGGGTGACACTAGTGAGGGAGGTGTTGGTCCACCATACCTGGGGGGTGACACTAGTGAGGGAGGTGTTGGTCCACCGTACCTGGAGGGTGACACTAGTGAGGGAGGTGTTGGTCCACCATACCGGGGAGGGTGACACTAGTGAGGGAGGTGTTGGTCCACCATACCTGGGGGGTGACACTAGTGAGGGAGGTGTTGGTCCACCATACCTGGAGGGTGACACTAGTGAGGGAGGTGTTGGTCCACCGTACCTGGAGGGTGACACTAGTGAGGGAGGTGTTGGTCCACCATACCTGGGGGGTGACACTAGTGAGGGAGGTGTTGGTCCACCGTACCTGGAGGGTGACACTAGTGAGGGAGGTGTTGGTCCACCATACTGGAGGGTGACACTAGTGAGGGAGGTGTTGGTCCACCATACCTGGGGGGTGACACTAGTGAGGGAGGTGTTGGTCCACCATACCTGGAGGGTGACACTAGTGAGGGAGGTGTTGGTCCACCGTACCTGGAGGGTGACACTAGTTGTAACACCGTAAAGGTGTTTTGTTTAGTTTTATTTAATATATATATAGTACAGGAGTCAGCCAGACCGGATTTGAGAGGCACCATTCTGTCGGCCTGAAAGTCACACCTCTAGTGTGTTAATGACCACCAAGTGACCAAGGTCAGGTCGTGTGAAGTTGACCTTGTTTCTGCTAAACTCATAATTGCAGGCTGCTAGCCTGGGGGGGGGGGGGGAAGGAGGGTCCTTCAAACAAACCGCCAGTTTAAGGTGGGGCTTGGTAAGGTGCCTGGGGCTATCTACTTGTGGGCGGAGTTTGTTACTATGTTCCCGATACATACTCAGGAAGCTGTAGATTCGAGAGCAATAGGAGAACAGCCAGCAGAGCAGAGCAGTGGACAGCATAACCAGGCTGGCTGTCAGCCGGACGGGGGGACTATGTCAACTGTAAACCCTCCCCCTCCCCTCTATCCAACTATAGGCAGACACTTGGTGAGTTGAACATGAAAGGTGACTTTTTTTTTTTTTTTGAGATATATACAAGAGTTGTTACATTCTTGTACAGCCACTAGTACGCGTAGCGTTTCGGGCAAGTCCTTAATCCTATGGTCCCTGGAATACGATCCCCTGCCGCGAAGAATCGTTTTTTCATCCAAGTACACATTTTACTGTTGCGTTAAACAGAGGCTACAGTTAAGGAATTGCGCCCAGTAAATCCTCCCCGGCCAGGATACGAACCCATGACAGCGCTCGCGGAACGCCAGGCGAGTGTCTTACCACTACACCCACGGAGACTGCTAGACTTATTTTGTGTACTAAGATGTTGTGTGACCTCTAGGGGCAGACAGCTGTAAGTAAGTAAGTAAGTAATTATCAAAAGAAGGCACCAAACCGGGAAGGCTATGTAGCACCATCAAATACGCAAAATAATCAGAGGGCGCTAAATATCACCAAGGATGCCAATACGAGAACAAAAACGCATAAGGCGAACGATATCAAAAGTATCCGAGTCACCAAGAATTCTATCGAGGGACAGGTGACCGCGAGGGGCGGTCGGAAAGCAAGACACACGCTCGTCCTGGAAGTCAGGACATTCAAGAAGGACATGCACGACCGTAAGAGGGACAATGCAACTAGGACAATAAGGAGCAGGGCGGCGCTCCATCAAGTGACCATGGGTTAAGCGAGTATGGCCAATACGCAACCTCGCCAGAGCTGTTTCCCACCGCCGGTTACGGTGGAAGGAGGACGGCCACGAGGAAACACAACATTTAAGAGTACGTAGCTTGTTACCAGTAACAGACAACCAAGAAGCCTGCCAACGGGTAAGGACTGAGGAATGGATAACCGGGTAAAAGTCGGAATACGGAATGCCTTTACGAGAGATGGGACAAGAGCGGACAGCTTCCTTAGCGGCAGCATCCGCACGCTCATTTAAAGACACGCCAATATGGCTGGGAACCCAACAAAACTCAACCGACTTAAATTTACTGTGAACGAGAAACAGCCAATGCTGGATCTCGACAACTACCGATGAACTGGATTAAAGCACCCGAGAGCCATGAGGGCACTACGAGAGTCAACAACAACCACAAAGGAAGACTGACAACGAGAAAGCAGGAGACGAAGAGCATAGAGAATAGCATAAAGTTCCGCTGTAAAGATGCTAGTCTCCGGAGGCAAGCGACACATATAAGTGCGATCAGGAAAAACAACAGAGTAGCCAACACCGTCCGCTGACTTAGACCCATCGGTGAAGACAGAAACGGAGCGGGAGTGAGAAGAAAAGTGCTCGAGGAAAAGGCGTTTTAGAACTGTAGGAGGGGTAAAAGCTTTAGTGATACGAGTCAAGGATGTACAAAACCGCGGAAGAGGGACCCTCCACGGGGGCAAAGAAGGAACAACACGAGGAGAAACATCAGAAATACGAACGGAAAGAGAATCCTGTAGGCGAGATAACCGGACAGAAAGAGGGAGGTGGTGAAGAGGAACAGGAACCGCAGGAGGGGTAAAAGTTAAAGCACGACAGAGGCGAGAGGAAGGATGTTGCAAGGACCGCGCAAGATAGCGAAGACAGTAGCGATCACGGCGGTCCTGGAGAGACAGGAAGCCAGTGTCAACATACAAGCTAAGGACGGGAGTCGAACGAAAGGCACCAGAACTGAGGCGCAACCCAGTATGGTGCAAAGCATCAAGACGGCGAAGAGTAGAAGGAGAAGCAGACGAGTAAGCAGGGCAACCATAATCGAGCTTAGACAGGACGAGAGAGGAATGTAAAGCAAGGAGAGTGCGCCTATCTGCCCCCCAAGAAGTATGGGACAAGACCCGAAGGAGGGTAAGGGACTTAGAGCACTCAACACGGAGGTAAGAGATATGGGGAGACCAAGACAAACGAGTGTCAAGGAATAACCCCAAAAGCTTCGCGGAATCTTTGTATTCAAGGGGATGACCATAAAGTGACAAAGAGGGACGAAGAACAACCCGTTTCCGCGTAAAAGTCATGGCACAAGTCTTAGAAGTAGAGAACTTGAAGCCATGACCTGTGGCCCAAGACGACACGGCATCAATCGCAAGTTGAAGCCGGCGTTGAAGGAGAGGCGAATCATCACCCTGACAACAAAGGGTAAGATCATCGACATAGAGAGCGGAGAAGACACCAGAAGGAAGAGAGGAAAGAAGACCATTGAGGGCAACCAGAAAAAGAGTAGTGCTCAGAACACTACCCTGGGGCACACCTTCGTATTGCTGAAAAGAGGAAGAGAGCGGTACCAAGGCGCACCCGAAAGGAACGACGAGAGAGGAAGCTGCGGAGAAAGAGAGGGAGATGACCACGAAGGCCAAAAGAATGAAGTTGAGATAGGATATGATAACGCCAAGTGGTGTCGTAAGCCTTTTCTAGGTCAAAAAGGACGGCAACAACGGAGGTCTTCGCAGCAAAAGCAGTACGAATATAGACCTCCAAGTTCACCAGGACATCTGTCGTGCTGCGGCACTTGCGGAAACCAAATTGAGAAGGGGAGAGGAGGTGATGGTGTTCCAGGAACCACATCAGACGAACGTTAACCATACGTTCAAAGAGTTTGCAGACACAACTTGTGAGAGCAATAGGGCGAAAGTCCTTAGGGGAAGTACCCAGAGACCCCGGTTTGCGAACAGGGAGGACAACGGCATCGAGCCAGTCCTCAGGGACTGACGACGACTCCCAGATCCGATTATACAGACTCAGTAAATACTGAGACGTGCTCGGAGGGAGATGGCGAAGCATCTCATAATGAATACCATCGGAGCCCGCCGCCGTAGAACCGCAGAGGGCCAGGGCAGAACGAAGTTCAGAGAGAGAGAAGGGATCATTATAGGGAAGCTGAAGATGAGTGCAGAAATCTAAAGGACGAGACTCAAGGACAGGTTTACGAAGAAGGAAAGATTGGGGAAGATGAAGACCAGAGCTAACAGAAGAAAAGTGGGAACCCAGTTCGGAAGCGACCTGCAACGGGTCCGCCACAAGAGTATCATGGAGGTGAAGGACCGGTGAAACATCGGGAACGAACTTACCCGCTATCTTGCGGATACGCTTCCAGATCTGGGCCAGAGGGGTTTCGGACGTAATTGTCGAGACATAAGATGCCCAACATTCACGTTTAGCCGTACGGATGGCCCTACGGGCCACCGCACTCGCTTTCCGAAAGAAAAGAAAAGAATCGGTCGTCTGCCTACGGCGGTGCTTCTTCCAGGCTGCACGCTTACAGCGGACAGCCCGAGCACAGTCCGCATTCCACCAGGGAACGCACTTCCGTGGACCCCGAGAGGAAGAGCGAGGAATAGAGCGGAGGGCAGCGTCGAAGACAGTGTCATGAAAAAGGAGGAGAGCGCGAGAGAGGGGCAGAAGGGAGAGGTCAGAGAGAGTAGCACTGAGGGAAAATAGGGTCCAGTCCGCCTTAGCAAACTGCCACCTAGGGAAAGAGAGGGAAGGGCGAAAAGAGAAAAAGGAAACAAGGATGGGGAAATGATCACTTCCATGGAGGTCATCAAGAACCTGCCACGTGAAATCTAAGTAAAGAGAAGAAGAGCAGAGAGAAAGATCAAGACAAGAAAGGGTGCGAGTTCGAGAGTCCAAATGAGTGGGCTCACCAGAATTCAGAAGAGACAGGGAAGAAGAGAGGAGAAACGGCTCAAGGAGGCGACCCCGGGTATTCGTCAGAACGTCACCCCAAAGAGAATGACGACAATTGAAGTCACCCAGCAGGAGCACAGGCTCCGGCAAGGAGTCTAGGAGGTGTTTCAAATCAGGAAGAGAGAGCGGGACACTCGGGGGGAGATAAATGGAACAAACTGTGTACCATTTCCCCACAAAGATACGAGCAGCAGAACAATGGAGAGGCGAAGGAAAAAGTAAAGGAACAAAGGGAACATCACCCGAATCAAGAGAGCAGAAGAATTAGAAGCCCCAGCAATGGCTGGGGGGGGGGGGGAGAGAAAGGAATAGCCACGAAAACGACCAGGACGAGCACCAAGCATCGGCTCCTGGAGACAGACACAAAGGGGCGAAACCGCGAAACCAGAAGTTGGAGTTCGAGGAAATTGGCGTAATAACCTCGAACGTTCCATTGAAGAATGGACAACGACGAGAAGAGAAAGGACAAAAACAGAGAACAAGGAAGAAACAAAGGCGAAAGAGCAACAGAGCACGTTAAAGAATATCAGGGTCGGGATCAGGGTCAGCAAAGTCAGGGTTAGGGGGCATGGGTAAACTGAGCAAAGACGGAGGGAAGGAAACGGGAGAACAGATCAGAGGTGGGCGGGCAGGGTCCGGAGGAGGAGGAGGAGGAGGAGGAGGAGGAGGAGGAGACAACAGAGAGGAGCAGTCAAGGACAGCAGCAGGAAGAGGGGGAGTAGAAAGAGAGGAGCGCACCCCCAGCAAGAGCAGCAACCGAAAGGGAAGCAGGGGGCCAAAGAAACCTCCATAGCAGGAACAGGGGGCGCAAGCACTGAAACGGGAGGGGAAGGAGCAACAGAGCCAGAAGGAGGAGCTGAGGAAGAAAGCGAAGCCTTCTTACCCGCCGGGGAAGAGGAAGGAGAGGAGCCAGGCTTACGCTTCTGACTTAAAGAGACCGGTGTCCCAGCAACTACGTACCGGGCAACGGATTCCAGTGTCTCAACAGGAGAAGCCGAACGAGAGCACACACGACGGCCGTTAGGAGAGCGATGGACATCCGCCCGCACCGACAGGCGGCGGGGAGAGCCGATAGATGGAGGAAGAGGATGGGAAGGAGGATCGGAGGGGGACGAGGAAGGAGACACAGAAGACACGACAGACCGGGTAGAAGGAAGGGGAACCCCAGACAGAGGACCAGGAGGAGGATCCTTCGGGAGAGAACCCAAAGGGACAGAGGAGGGGGCAGTGGGCGCATCAGGGTCCAAGGCCTGGAAACGGTTGTGAGTCTGAGGAAGGCGGGAAGGACGAGGAGAGGAAGAGCGCAACACGCGAGCATAAGAGATATTAGCATAAGGCGGGAGCCGGCGAACCTGGCGCCTCGCCTCAGGAAAAGATAAACGCTCCCGGTGCTTCAAGTTGAGGACGGCTGCCTCAAGCTTGTAATGGACACACGCACGGGAGAAGGTAGGATGGGCCTCACCGCAGTTGAGGCAACGAGCCTGGGGAGAAGCGCACTCCGACTTAGAGTGACCTTCGCCACCACACAAAGGACAGAGAGAGACAGTCCCGGAGCAGCGGAGGGCACCATGCCCAAACCTCCAGCACTTGTTGCAGAGCCGAGGAGAAGGAATGTACTCCTGGACAGAGCACCTGGCACCAGCAAGAATGACAGAGGGTGGAAGGGTCCTACCATCAAAGGTAATCTTCACAACCCGGAGGGGTTGACGGCGACTACCACGAGGGGGACGAGTAAACGTGTCCACCTGGAGAATAGAATGGCCCTGGGCAGCGAGGATATGTCGAATATCGTCGTGGCAGTCGCGTAGGTCCCGAACACCGGTCGCAACATGGGGCGGGAGCAAAATAGTGCCAACACTGGCATTCAACTGAACGTTCTTCGAGACCCGAACGGGGTCTCGCCAAGGCAGGATAAGGCAGCCAAGCGGGAAGCAGCATCCTGAGAAGGAGCAGCAACGACACGTGTACCGAGACGAGTGGGGTTGAAAGTAATGGAGGCATCCACGGAATCAATGAGATGTCGATGGAGGGAGAAATCGTCAGGAGGCGCAGAATCAAGAGGGAGGAGATCAAAATATTTGGCCCACGAAGCGGGACCAAACAAGGCATGATAGGTAGCAGAACTGGAAGGAATCGAGCGAGGGCGGCCGTGACGAAGACGGCGGTGAGAACCCCAGAGAGAGAGGGGTTAAAAGGCGCAGTAGTTACAACTAGAGAAGGAGCCACGCCAGGGGACGAGGTAGTCACCACTTGGGGCTTGGGGCTCGACCCAACCACAGAGGAGGGAGGGGAGCCAGAGGAAGGAGTCAGAGAGGCCAAAGGAGGAGCAAGGTCGGGGCCCAGTGCAGCGGAGGCTACAGAGCCCGGTCTTCCAATACGGACCGACTCGGGGGCTTGGTCGCCCACCCCACGAGCCTGAGAAGGTAAACCAGAAGAAGCCGAAGCAGGGGTAATCATCTTGACGAAAGAAAGAATTCACTCACGAATGTGCCCCCACACCCACCATGGAGCCACAATTAGAGGCAGGACACCCAACAAGAAGCTATCGCCGATCCTGTCGGGGCCTCCTAGGGGTGCGTCGCGAGTATACGCCCCACAAACGCCACCTTAAGAAACCGACAGTCCGTCGAGATCGGGTTCAGTGACGAAGTGGGGATTGACAATAAAAGGTTCCCCTCGCTCTCGACGTCGGGTACTGCAGTTCTACGGGTGCATGAGTATGCCTCCTCAAGCACCCGGGCGTCAAAATAGAAGAAGTCCAAGGGAAGAACCAGAACGAGCAAAAGGTCGGTAGGAAACGGCAAGCAGATAGGAGAAGAGGGGGGAGAAAAACGAAACAGAAGGAAAAGGAAAAGATGCCCAGCAGAATTGGAGAGGACGGCAGCAGGAGCACAAGGCTAGAAAAGGACAGAGGACTGTCCCAAGGAGCATCACACTCCGGCAGCCGCCCACTAAGCCCCCACACGGCGACAACGAGCTGAGCGGGGAGGGGGGCAGACAGCTGTAGTGACTCAAATTGTGTGTGGTGGGCTCACATTGTTTATCTGGACGTGATGAACCTTCAGTTAGATTGCTTGAATTCTGATATTTATCATGCTAAATAAATACTTGATTCACTTACTTTTAATTTGATTTTAATTGTGTTCCCGAGATCTTGGAATTTCTGATAGCCAGCTAGAGCATAGAAATACTCTTGGGATTATTGAATCAAAGAATCTTGCATCGAACATGATTCCAGTTGACACATGCTAATAACATCTGGGCAAATTTGGTGATACAGACAAGTTCCATTCCTTGTCTTGTATGTAACCCGCTCAGATGCTATCAGCGAGATTTTGGCAGGTGTTTAATGTTCGCAACTTAGCGAGCTTTTTCAGGTTAGGAGATACTGATTCTCTGGCGATGTGTACTAGTGATTTTGGGAGTTTTGTGAAGTTTAGGGAATGTTCACCAGAACTTGAGTGTGTAGAGAGATTTATGTTAGTGATAATATTTGGCGATCTGTAACTTAGCGGTTGGTGGTAGTGCAGGTCAGCTGAGTGTGACAGGTCACCCCGCATGTCCCAGGGGGACAACCAGCCTCTGTTGGTTTCCCAGGTCAGTTGTGATGTGACAGATGTAGTTCTTAAGTAACTTTTTAAGTGGTGGTTCTGCTCAGGATATTGCGATTGACTGATTTACTCCATTTGAATGCAGTATCCCGAGGTGTACTGGTATTGTACAGCATGCTAGGGGGAGGCTTAATATGTTCGGTAGACTTCACGTTAGGGACGCTCGACGTTAGGCAGTCTGGAAACAGGGTTGTAACAAAAGTTTGAGTTGTAGACCCGCAGAGAAGCGAGGTAAGCAATTCTGGGTCACGTAGGTGGCTGTAGTTTAAGGGTGGAAGTAACAGCTAATAAGAACTTAAGATTAGGAATGGTACAGTTAAGTTAGGCTAGTGTTTTATGTCTCGAGGACCTTCAATATTTATTGTGGAGATTGGTTTAGTGACAAGTTAAAAGTAGTGACGACCTTGTTCTCTCTTCCCTAACTTTACTCTTGTACTGTTTTATGTTCCACCAAGTCAGTATCATTCAGCGTTAATTCTTTTATTAAAATTTAAGGAGTCATTGCCAGGAGGAGAGTATTATGACTGGACTGTGTGAACCCTATACAAATTGCAGGGTCACACAACATGTTGGAACAAGGATATTGTTGCCTTTATGTTCATTCCCAGGTTGGAGCCAGAGGAGAGGCGCACGCATAGAGAAGAGGGAGGCGGCTGCCTTGTACCACACTCACTCACTCACCACCACCTCGACGACAGCCCTCAACTGTCGTCATGGCTCCACCACCACCACCACCACCACCACCACCACCCCGGGGGGAGGGGGGGAGGACCCCAAGATGCACCCCTCTCGGTCGGTCAACATTGGTCTACCCAGTGGACCCCAGGACGGACGGACCCCAGTGGACCCCAGGACGGACGGATCAAAGAGGACCCCAGGACGGACACACCATGTGTGTACACACCATACACGTTCACACACACCATACACGTTCACACACACCATACACGTTCACACACACCATACACGTTCACACACACCATACACGTTCACACACACCATACACGTTCACACACACCATACACGTTCACACACACCATACACGTTCACACGCACCATACACGCTCACACACCCATACACGCTCACACACACCATACACGCTCACACACACCATACACGTTCACACACACCATACACGTTCACACACACCATACACTTCACACACATCATACACGTTCATACACACATGTGTGTACACATCATTACGTTCATTGAATTCCCTGGTTCAGAGATCTCTCCAGCTTTGAAAGGGAAAGCAAGACATGAGCAGTTCTCATTGTGGGGAAACACAAGTGATTTGAAAACTGTCATGTGGTGGATTTCTGGACATGAAAGCTTTCATAATCCAGGGCATAGGCACACAGCACCAATCATCATTATCCTGGTTGGTGCTGTGTACTTTATTATCCTCGCTACTCTTAACGTTAGGTCATCCAACAGCATTACTCTCAAATCTTTTGTTTGTCTTTCCTCAAACGAAGACATCTGATCGAGTCCTATATCTTGCATGTTGCTTACCTCCACTGTGCAACACGGCTGGGGTTCATCTGATTAATTATCGTTAAAAATGACAACATGGTTGGGGAAGTTTCAAGGTACTGCACAAGATTTAATACTCCCGCTGATACACTGGGCTCAATTGCTTCATTGGACCTCCAGTAAACAGACGCCATTTTGGACAAAGTCCTGGGCACTCCTGTGTGAGGAGCCTCACTACTAGAAAGCAACCATGAGAGTGCATTCAGTAACAGGTCACAGCTCTGCTAAGCAACTCATGTGTCCAAAGCATCACCTAATAATGATGAAATACATTAGTAACTAATTATTTACTAACAGTGTCATGGAAGGTCCTGACTGTAATTAAGACTGTACAGTATAAAGTTCAGTAAGTAAGTAATTATCAAAAGAAGGCACCAAACCGGGAAGGTTATGTAGCACCATGAAATGTGCGGAATAATCAGAGGGCGCTAAATATCACCAAGGATGCCAATACGAGAACAAAAACGCATAAGGTGAATGATATCAAAAGTATCCGAGTCACCAAGAATTCTATCGAGGGACAGGTGACCGCGAGGGGCGGTCGGAAAGCAAGACACACGCTCGTCCTGGAAGTCAGGACATTCAAGAAGGACATGCACGACCGTAAGAGGGGACAATGCAATTAGGACAATAAGGAGCAGGGCGGCGCTCGCATCAAGTGACCATGGGTTAAGCGAGTATGGCCAATATGCACACTGATATTGATCCTGATCAAAATTTTCTGTCTCATATCTACACCAACCAGCACATTGATCACCATTATTGCAAGTATTCACAGCACACCAGGCTAAAGACAAACTCCAAAATAGCACCTGTTTTATCAGTTTACAACCAAAATGTTAGATAACATGGTAAACATTTTGACGATTGAAATGCATTACTCACAGCACTAGGTACTAACTTATCGTTCATTATTTTAACAGAAAACTTGGCTAAATAAAGACTATACCCAACTCTACAACTTAGCTGGTTATAAAGCCATTCATAACTGTAGGCCTAATAAAAAAGGTGGTGGCACAGCTATATATTACGTGATACATTTATCTGCACCAGTGTATTAGTGACAGAGATGACTACTGTGAATATACTTTTGCTCAGTTTACAATTAAATCCCTAAATCCTCTTTGACTATTGGAGCCATCTATAGATTTCCCAATACTAACATAGCTTCTTTCTCAGACAACCTAAGGAATCTTATTATAAACAACAATCTCAACAAAAACCACATCATTCTGGGAGGAGACTTAATATTGACCTGGGTCAACAAAATTGCTCTCAAGTTGACTATTTCCTTAACCAGCATGAACTCCTGTATGCTAATCCCCACAATCACCAAAACCTACCCGAGTCGCTCAAACATCAGCCACTACCTTGGATACATATGGACAAACATAACAGCTCCCCTTGTATCTGGTATAATCTACGACAGAAAAAAAATGACCACTATCCTACCTTTCTCATAGCGAACATGGACATAACACCACCAAAAAGCAAGAAACTTTCATTTAGGCTACACAGTGAATCAGCTTTATGCAATCTTTAGGCCACCAAGAATTCTATTGAGGGAGAGGCGACCGCGAGGGGCGGTCGGAAAGCAAGACACCGCTTGTCCTGGAAGTCAGGACATTCAAGAAGGACATGCACGACCGTAAGAGGGACAATGCAACTAGGACAATAAGGAGGCAGGGAGGCGCATCAATCAAGTGACCATGGGTTAAGCGAGTATGCCAATACGCAAACCTCGCCAGTGCTGTTTCCCATCGCCGGTTACGGTGGAAGGAGGACGGCCACGAGGAAACACAACATTTAAGAGTACGTAGTTTGTTACCAGTAACAGACGACCAAGAAGCCTGCGAACGGGTAAGGATGGAGGAATGGATAACCGGGTAAAAGTCGGAATATGGAAATACCTTTACGAGAGATGGGACAAGAGCGGACAGCTTCCTTGGCGGCAGCATCCGCACTTTCATTTAAGACACACCAAAAATATGGCTGGGAACCCAACAAAACTCAACAGACTTTAAATTACTGTGAACAAGAAACAGCCAATGCTGGATCTCGACAACTACTGGATGAACCGGATTAAAGGACCCAAGGCCATGAGGGCACTACGCGAGGTCAACAACAACTACAAAGGAAGACTGACAACGAGAAAGCAGGAGACGAAGAGCATAGAGAATAGCATAAAGCTCAGCTGTAAAGATGCTAGCCTCCAGAGGTAAGCGACACAAATAAGTGCGATCAGGAAAAAACAACAGAGTAGCCAACATCGTCCGCAGACTTAGACCCATCGGGTGGAGACAGAAACGGAGCGGGAGTGAGAAGAAAAGTGCTCAAGGAAAAGGGGTTGGTTTTAGACCGTAGGAGGGGTAAAAGCTTTAGTGACGCGGGTCAAGGATGTACAAAATGCGGAAGGGGGACCTTTCACGGGGGCAAAGAAGGAACAATACGAGGCGAAACATTAGAAACACGAACGGAAAGAGAATCCTGTAAGCGAGATAACAGGACAGAAAGAGGGGAGGTGGGTGAAGAGGAACAGGAACCGCAGGAGGGGTAAAAGTTAAAGCACGACAGAGGCGAGAGGACGGATGTTGTAAAGACCGCGCAAGATAGCGAAGACAGCAGCGATCACGGCGGTCCTGGAGAGACAGGAAGCCAGGTGTAAACATACAAGCTAAGGACGGGAGTCGAAACGAAAGGCACCAGAACTGAGGCGCAGCCCAGTATGGTGCAAAGCATCAAGACGGCGAAGAGTAGAAGGAGAAGCAGATGAGTAAGCAGGGGCAACCATAATCGAGCTTAGACAGGGACGAGGAGAGGAATGTAAAGCAAGGAGAGTGCGCCTATCCGCTCCCAAGAAGTATGGGACAATAACCAAAGGAGGGCAAGAGTCTTTAGAGCACTCAACACGGAGGTAAAGAGATATGGGGAGACCAAGACAAACGAGTGTCAAGGAATAACCCAAAAGCTTCTCGGAATCTTTGTACTCAAGGGGATGACCATAAAGTGACAAAGAGGGATGAAGAAGAACGACCCGTTTCCTAGTAAAAGACATGGCACAAGTCTTAGAAGTAGAGAAGTTGAAGCCATGATTGGTGGCCCAAGATGACACGGCATCAATCGCAAGTTGAAGCCGGCGCTGAAGGAGAGGCGAATCATCACCCTGACAGCAAAGGGTAAGATCATCGACATAGACAAATGGGAGCCGGTCGGCCGAGCGGACAGCACGGCTGGACTTGTGATCCTGTGGTCCCGGGTTCGATCCCGGGCGCCGGCGAGAAACA
>NW_025572450.1:0-20155 GCF_020424385.1 Procambarus clarkii | reverse complement strand
GATCTGGGGCACCTTGCATCTTTCTGTAGGTTATACCAAAAGGTAGATCTATTTTGAATTTCCCCTAACATGATTGTTCCAACCAGACATACTACTTCTTTTATTGGTTATAAGATAAATACTGTCTTCCCCTGCCCTATCTAGCACTGAAACGACTGATGTGAAAAAGTCCTTGAGATTGTTCTGATGCAAATTGCAGTGAATAATATTGCAAGCAATTGCATCACTTGTGATTTGAGTATTGGTTAAGCAGGCATTTAAACTTATCCAGGTCAGCAAGAGTGGCCTTCCTACGTTTAGGTGTGTTCTAGGGAGGTTTATGTTATCTTTGGCAGCAGCAACTTGTGAGTGAGGTATATTGGAGGTGGCCATGGCAGGATGATACTAGGACAGGTTGTCATCACTGACAGCCTTATACTTAAAGGTGTGACCAGTTATATCATCAATAAGAAAATGATCAATATGAGACCTTCCATTCCTATCTCATGACATAAAGCTATAGTAATAGTAAATAAATCATTAATAGCAGGATTATGTAAATTTTCAGCATCCATGAATTCATTAAACAAATTTAAGTATACATCTTAGCGGGTAAAATCAGTGTTAAAAATCACCTACCACCCATGAGTTCAGCATTATGATACAAATTAGTCAATTGATATATTTCTGATCATATATTTCCATACTCATCTGCACAGTTGATATTGCTTGTGGAAACCATGCATATACACACACACATAATCAAATACGCCTGAGCACCTTTCAGGCCCCTGAGCAAAGGGGCCTGACATCTGAGTGGACAGCACATCGGATTCGTAGTCCTGAGGTTCCGGGTTCGATCCTTGGTGGAGACGGAAACAAATGGGCAGAGTTTCTTTCATCCTGATGAGTCTGTTCACCTAGCAGTAAATATGTACCTGAGAGATAGACAGCTGCTACAGGCTGCTTCCTTGGGATTGTGTAACAAAAAAGAGGCCTGGTCGAGGCCCGGGCCGTGGGGATGATAAGCCCCGAAATCATCTCCAGATAACTATAGGACACAAGTATAGCAGGAGTGAGCCCTGATACAATATTGACAACCTCAACTTTACATTGCATATTGTTATGCCCAGGATAGCAGCAGCACCATAGGGTCTTCCAGGACCTGACCAGTCAATAGACATGTCAATACTGGCAGTGGAAAAAGAACTATCAATAAATTTGAAGTGGTTTTGATATTCATAAGATGTAAGCCAGTGTTCTTGCAAAACAAGAATATTTTGCACATACCAAAATGCTTTTGACGTTCATATATTCAGGGTTTGTTATTTCTCTAATTACCTTAATAACCGGGAATTATAACTTTACAAATACTGAAGCATTGTCATGGGGGTAAATAAACCATATTATGTGAAGATCATTTATGTGCTAATTTGGAATGTTGAGACAATTGTCAAGTAATAATAATATAATAATTAACAGGTTTTAAGAGCCATCTATTGCACATTATTCTATCTATAAATAATCTGAACTAATAAAAGAGCCTAAATAAATAATAATTAAACATCATTTACACCCATCAAGACAAGAAATTAAACGACCAATCAAAACCATATAGGTTACTCCTACACCTCATAATACAGGCCAATAATGATCATAAATATACTTATCAATTAAACAATATTCAAACTAAGGACATTACATCAAATTTTTTAAATCACTAATTTAAAAGCAGACATTCTTTTATATTAATAAATTGTCAGATTAAGGCATCTGTAAACAAATGAAATAAATATTAGTAATTAAGCCTTCGATGAAATACTCTGCATTATAATACAAATTCTGGAGTCACTCATAAATATGCAAAGTTTTGGTTTATAAAATACCAGATATAAGATAATACAAATATCAGAATAAGGCTAATATTATTGCCAGATTCATATACAGTACTGTATATATATATATATATATATATATATATATATATATATATATATATATATATAATTGCTTGCTACTTATATATATATAATTGCCAGATTCATATATAAATATATCGAATTACTAGATCCATATAATATAAAACTGCTCGATTCAAGATAATGTAATTAACATATTTATGCTATACTATATATATATATATATATATATATATATATATATATATATATATATATATATATATATATATATATATATATATATCACTAAGAACTCTTTGACCCGGCCAGGATTCGAACCAATGCCGTCCAGGATCATCCCTAAACGTACACAGTACCGTGACCACCGCACCAATGATCGTCTTGGTGCGGTGGTCACGGTACTGTGTACGTTTAGGGGTGATCCTGGACGGCATGGGTTCGAATCCTAGCCGGGTCAAAGAGTTCTTAGTGATATAGGGCTTGCGCGTTTTCAAAGATTATATTATGATATAAAACTTTGTGAACAAGGAATTCATATTGGCGAGATTTGTTAACACTGTTGGGAGAGGGGAGGAGGGGTTAAGGGAGGATTTCAAGATGTCTGCCCGCCAGCCATTATACATAAGTATACATGAATACAATATATATATATATATATATATATATATATATATATATATATATATATATATATATATATATATATATATAACTGAAAACTCACACCCCAGAAGTGACTCGAACCCATACTCCCAGAAGCAACGCAACTGGTATGTACAAGACGCCTTAATCCACTTGACCATCACGACCGGACAAAATGAGGTGATAGCCGAGGCTATTTGAACCACCCCACCGCCGGCACTCGGATAGTTATCTTGGGCATAGCATTTTACCAAATCACCTCATTCTTTGGGGCACACGTGAGGAACACAAATGCGAACAAGCCTGAATGGTCCCCAGGACAATATGCAACTGAAAACTCACACCCCAGAAGTGACTCGAACCCATACTCCCAGAAGCAACGCAACTGGTATGTACAAGACGCCTTAATCCACTTGACCATCACGACCGGACAAAATGAGGTGATAGCCGAGGCTATTTGAACCACCCCACCGCCGGCACTCGGATAGTTATCTTGGGCATAGCATTTTACCAAATCACCTCATTCTTTGGGGCACACGTGAGGAACACAAATGCGAACAAGCCTGAATGCTCCCCAGGACAATATGCAACTGAAAACTCACACCTCAGAAGTGACTCGAACCCATACTCCCAGAAGCAACGCAACTGGTATGTACAAGACGCCTTAATCCACTTGACCATCACGACCGGACAAAATGAGGTGATAGCCGAGGCTATTTGAACCACTCCACCGCCGGCACTCGGATAGTTATCTTGGGCATAGCATTTTACCAAATCACCTCATTCTTTGGGGCACACGTGAGGAACACAAATGCGAACAAGCCTGAATGGTCCCCAGGACAATATGCAACTGAAAACTCACACCCCAGAAGTGACTCGAACCCATACTCCCAGAAGCAACGCAACTGGTATGTACAAGACGCCTTAATCCACTTGACCATCACGACCGGACAAAATGAGGTGATAGCCGAGGCTATTTGAACCACCCCACCGCCGGCACTCGGATAGTTATCTTGGGCATAGCATTTTACCAAATCACCTCATTCTTTGGGGCACACGTGAGGAACACAAATGCGAACAAGCCTGAATGGTCCCCAGGACAATATGCAACTGAAAACTCACACCCCAGAAGTGACTCGAACCCATACTCCCAGAAGCAACGCAACTGGTATGTACAAGACGCCTTAATCCACTTGACCATCACGACCGGACAAAATGAGGTGATAGCCGAGGCTATTTGAACCACCAATGGGCAGAGTTTCTTTCATCCCATGCCCCTGTTACTTAGCAGTAAAATAGGTACCTGGGTGTTAGTCAGCTGTCACGGGCTGCTTCCTGGGGGTGGAGGCCTGGTCGAGGACCGGGCCGCGGGGACACTAAAGCCCCGAAATCATCTCAAGATAACCTCAAGATAACCCCACCGCCGGCACTCGGATAGTTATCTTGGGCATAGCATTTTACCAAATCACCTCATTCTTTGGGGACCATTCAGGCTTGTTCGCATTTGTGTTCCTCACGTGTGCCCCAAAGAATGAGGTGATTTGGTAAAATGCTATGCCCAAGATAACTATCCGAGTGCCAGCGGTGGGGTGGTTCAAATAGCCTCGGCTATCACCTCATTTTGTCCGGTCGTGATGGTCAAGTGGATTAAGGCGTCTTGTACATACCAGTTGCGTTGCTTCTGGGAGTATGGGTTCGAGTCACTTCTGGGGTGTGAGTTTTCAGTTGCATATTGTCCTGGGGACCATTCAGGCTTGTTCGCATTTGTGTTCCTCACGTGTGCCCCAAAGAATGAGGTGATTTGGTAAAATGCTATGCCCAAGATAACTATCCGAGTGCCGGCGGTGGGGTGGTTCAAATAGCCTCGGCTATCACCTCATTTTGTCCGGTCGTGATGGTCAAGTGGATTAAGGCGTCTTGTACATACCAGTTGCGTTGCTTCTGGGAGTATGGGTTCGAGTCACTTCTGGGGTGTGAGTTTTCAGTTGCATATTGTCCTGGGGACCATTCAGGCTTGTTCGCATTTGTGTTCCTCACGTGTGCCCCAAAGAATGAGGTGATTTGGTAAAATGCTATGCCCAAGATAACTATCCGAGTGCCGGCGGTGGGGTGGTTCAAATAGCCTCGGCTATCACCTCATTTTGTCCGGTCGTGATGGTCAAGTGGATTAAGGCGTCTTGTACATACCAGTTGCGTTGCTTCTGGGAGTATGGGTTCGAGTCACTTCTGGGGTGTGAGTTTTCAGTTGCATATTGTCCTGGGGATCATTCAAGCTTGTTCGCATTTGTGTTCCTCACGTGTGCCCCAAAGAATGAGGTGATTTGGTAAAATGCTATGCCCAAGATAACTATCCGAGTGCCGGCGGTGGGGTGGTTCAAATAGCCTCGGCTATCACCTCATTTTGTCCGGTCGTGATGGTCAAGTGGATTAAGGCGTCTTGTACATACCAGTTGCGTTGCTTCTGGGAGTATGGGTTCGAGTCACTTCTGGGGTGTGAGTTTTCAGTTGCATATTGTCCTGGGGATCATTCAAGCTTGTTCGCATTTGTGTTCCTCACGTGTGCCCCAAAGAATGAGGTGATTTGGTAAAATGCTATGCCCAAGATAACTATCCGAGTGCCGGCGGTGGGGTGGTTCAAATAGCCTCGGCTATCACCTCATTTTGTCCGGTCGTGATGGTCAAGTGGATTAAGGCGTCTTGTACATACCAGTTGCGTTGCTTCTGGGAGTATGGGTTCGAGTCACTTCTGGGGTGTGAGTTTTCAGTTGCATATTGTCCTGGGGACCATTCAGGCTTGTTCGCATATATATATATATATATATATATATATATATATATATATATATATATATATATATATATATACATGTGTATCAAAACCATGTCTATGTGGTATACATCTCACAGTGCCAAAGTCTAATTTAATGTTAGAGGACAATGTAATGAACAATAATGAAAGGGAAATTATACAGTATACATGACAGTAATACATCCGAGACCTAAATTTATACATTCTCCATCATAGTTCATATAATATTTCCTATACAGCATTATGTAGCATTCCATAATATAAGTATATACGGATGTTTTTCAAGCTATATGACATTAGGCTACTGCTATTCTCTAGACTTCTAATATATATCCACAAATACATAGCAAGGACTTATGGTATAGATATATAATATACATAGATACATGTGGAATACATTGGCAATACACATTTAATACTAGTGTGTTGTCGAAAAAAGAATAACTACATAAATTAATATTCGTGATACTAGGCTAATCAGCCAAGACATCACTATACAGTTTGAGCACATCATACACCAGCTACAGTATGATCATACTGGTGTATGTGTGGTCATAACACCACCTCACACCCATATGGTAATATCAAAACACACCATGGACCAGTATGGTAATATCACAACACACCATGGTCCAGTATGGTAATATCACAACACACCATGGACCAGTATGGTAATAAGACAACACATCATGGTCCAGTATAGTAATATCACAACACACCATGGACCAGTATGGTAATATCACAACACACCATGGACCAGTATGGTAATATCACAACACACCATGGACCAGTATGGTAATATCACAACACACTATGGTCCAGTATGGTAATATCACAACACATCATGGTCCAGTATGGTAATATCACAACACACCATGGTCCAGTATGGTAATATCACAACACACCATGGTCCAGTATGGTAATATCACAACACACCATGGACCAGTATGGTAATATCACAACACACCATGGACCAGTATGTAATATCACAACACACCATGGTCCAGTATGGTAATATCACAACACACCATGGACCAGTATGGTAATATCACAACACACCATGGACCAGTATGGTAATATCACAACACATCATGGTCCAGTATGGTAATATCACAACACACCATGGACCAGTATGGTAATATCACAACACACCATGGACCAGTATGGTAATATCACAACACACCATGGACCAGTATGGTAATATCACAACACACTATGGTCCAGTATGGTAATATCACAACACATCATGGTCCAGTATGGTAATATCACAACACACCATGGTCCAGTATGGTAATATCACAACACACCATGGTCCAGTATGGTAATATCACAACACACCATGGACCAGTATGGTAATATCACAACACACCATGGACCAGTATGTAATATCACAACACACCATGGTCCAGTATGGTAATATCACAACACACCATGGTCCAGTATGGTAATATCACAACACACCATGGACCAGTATGGTAATATCACAACACACTATGGACCAGTATGATAATATCACAACACACCATGGTCCAGTATGGCAATATCACAACACACTATGGTCCAGTATGGTAATATCACAACACACCATGGTCCAGTATGGTAATATCACAACACACCATGGTCCAGTATGGTAATATCACAACACACCATGGACCAGTATGGTATTATCACAACACACTATGGACCAGTATGATAATATCACAACACACCCATGTGATAGTGAAATAGCAGTGATAGTGAAGTGATGGTAGTATAGCAGTGGTAGTGAGGTGATGGTGATATGACAGTGATGGTGATATAGTAGTGGTGGTACGGTAGTGGTACTGTAGCAATGATAGTGATATAACAGTGAATGTAAGGAGGAAATATATCAGTGTGAGGTGATAATGCAGAGACAGTGAAATGATGTTGGTGTAGCAGTGATAGTGTTATGTGATAGTGAGCTGTTGGTGATATAACAGTGACAACAGATGTCATATGGTGACACTAACAATTTGATACTCAACACGGTCAGTATATGACCCCAAGTGTGGGGCCTGAGGTGATGGTGATATATAGTGGTGATAGTGAAGCAATAGTGATACAGCAATGATAGGTTACAGTACTGAGAAGATATAGCATTGATGGTGATACAACCGTCATTGTCAGGCATATGATACCAAAGTATAAATACCAAAGTGTTAAATACCAAAGATAGTGAAGTTATGATGATATAGTGATAAAGGCGTGTCATTAAATAACATTGGCATCAAAACGCGCAGTCCATGATGATGCAGGAGTGATGGGAATGGTGATGGTACAGTGAACTAGAGTGGCAGCACAACACCACAGTAGTGATGGTGACGGTACAGTGAACTAGTAGTCCATGATGATGCAGGAGTGATGGGAATGGTGATGGTACAGTGAACTAGAGTGGCAGCACAACACCACAGTAGTGATGGTGACGGTACAGTGAACTAGTGTCAGCACAACACCACAGTAGTGATGGTGATGATACAGTGAACTAGAGCGGCAGCACAACACCACAGTAGTGATGGTGATGGTACAGTGAACTAGAGTGGCAGCACAACACCACAGTAGTGATGGTGATGGTACAGTGAACTAGAGTGGCAGCACAACACCACAGTAGTGATGGTGGTGGTACAGTGAACTTGAGTGGCAGCACAACACCACAGTAGTGATGGTGGTGGTACAGTGAACTAAAGTGGCAGCACAACACCACAGTAGTGATGGTGATGGTGATGGTACAGTGATCTAAAGTGGCAGCACAACACCACAGTAGTGATGGTGATGGTACAGTGAACTAAAGTGGCAGCACAACACCACAGTGGTGATGGTGACGGTAGAGTGAACTAGAGCAGCAGCACAACACCACAGTAGTGATGGTGGTGGTACAGTGAACTAGAGTGGCAGCACAACACCACAGTAGTGATGGTGATGGTACAGTGAAGTAGAGCAGCAGCACAACACCACAGTAGTGATGGTGGTGGTACAGTGAACTAGAGTGGCAGCACAACACCACAGTAGTGATGGTACAGTGAACTAGAGTGGCAGCACAACACCACAGTAGTGATGGTGATGGTGGTACAGTGAACTAGAGTGGCAGCACAACACCACAGTAGTGATGGTGATGGTGATGGTACAGTGAACTAGAGTGGCAGCACAACACCACAGTAGTGATGGTGGTGATACAGTGAACTAGAGTGGCATCACAACACCACAGTAGTGATGGTGGTGGTACAGTGAACAAGAGTGGCAGCACAACTCCACAGTAGTGATGGTGATGGTACAGTGAACTAGAGTGGCATCACAACACCACAGTAGTGATGGTGGTGGTACAGTGAACTAGAGTGGCAGCACAACACCACAGTAGTGATGATGGTGGTACAGTGAACTAGAGTGGCAGCACAACACCACAGTAGTGATGGTGGTGGTACAGTGAACTAGAGTGGCAGCACAACACCACAGTAGTGATGGTGATGGTACAGTGAACTAGAGTAGTAGCACAACACCACAGTAGTGATGGTACAGTGAACTAGAGTGGCAGCACAACACCACAGTAGTGATGGTACAGTGAACTAGAGTGGCAGCACAACACCACAATAGTGATGGTGGTGGTACAGTGAACTAGAGTGGCAGCACAACACCACAGTAGTGATGGTGGTGGTACAGTGAACTAGAGTGGCAGCACAACACCACAGTAGTGATGGTGGTGGTACAGTGAATTAGAGTGTCAGCAAAACACCACAGTAATGATGGTGGTGGTACAGTGAACTAGAGTGGCAGCACAACACCACAGAAATGATGGTGGTGGTACAGTGAACTAGTGGCAACCCAACACCACAGTAGTGATAATGTTGGTACAGTGAACTAGAGTGGCAGCACAACACCACAGTAGTGATGGTGATGGTAGAGTGAACTAGAGTGGCAGCACAACACCACAGAAGTGATGGTATAGTGAACTAGAGTGGCCGCACAACACCACAGTAGTGATGGTGGCGGTACAGTGAACTAGAGTGTCAGCAAAACACCACAGTAGTGATGGTGGTGGTACAGTGAACCAGAGTGGCAGCACAACACCACAGTAGTGATGGTGGTGGTACAGTGAACTAGAGTGGGAGCACAACACCACAGTAGTGATGGTGGTTGTACAGTGAACTAGAGTGGGAGCACAACAACACAGTAGTGATGGTACAGTGAACTAGAGTGGCAGCACAACACCACAGTAGTGATGGTGATGGTACAGTGAACTAGAGTGGCAGCACAACACCACAGTAGTGATGGTGATGGTACAGTGAACTAGAGTGGCAGCACAACACCACAGTAGTGATGGTACAGTGAACTAGAGTGGCAGCACAACACCACAGTAGTGATGGTAGTGGTACAGTGAACTAGAGTGGCAGTACAACACCACAGAAGTGATGGTGATGGTTCAGTGAACTAGAGTGGCAGCACAACACCACAGTAGTGATGGTACAGAGAACTAGATTGGCAGCACAACACCACAGTAATGATGGTGGTGGTACAGTGAACTAGAGTGGCAGCACAACACCACAGTAGTGATGGTACCGTGAACTAGATTGGCAGCACAACACCACAGTAGTGATAGTGGTGGTACAGTGAACTAGAGTGGCAGCACAACACCACAGTAGTGATGGTGGTGGTACAGTGAACAAGAGTGGCAGCACAACACCACAGTAGTGTTCGTGGTGGTACAGTGAAGTAGAGTGGCAGCACAACACCACAGTAGTGATGGTACAGTGAACTAGAGTTGCAGCAAAACACCACAGTAGTGATAGTGGTGATACAGTGAACTAGAATGGCAGCAAAACACCACAGTAGTGATAGTGGTGGTACAGTGAACTAGAGTGGCAGCACAACACCACAGTAGTGATGGTACAGTGAACTAGAGTGACAGCACAACACCACAGTAGTGATAGTGATGGTACAGTGAACTAGAGTGGCAGCACAACACCACAGTAGTGATGGTACAGTGAACTAGAGTGGCAGCACAACACCATAATAATGATTGTACAGTGAACTAGAGTGGCAGCACAACACCACAGTAGTGATAGTGGTGGTACAGTGAAATAGAGTGGCAGCACAACACCACAGTAGTGATGGTGATGGTACAGTGAACAAGAGTGGCAGCAGAACACCACAGTAGTGATGCTGGTGGTACAGTGAACTAGAGTGGCAGCACAACACCACAGTAGTGATGGAACAGTGCACAAGAGTGGTAGCACAACACCACAGTAGTGATAGTGGTGGTACAGTGAACTAGAGTGGCAGCACAACACCACAGTAGTGATGGTGGAGGTACAGTGAACTAGAGTGGCAGCACAACACCACAGTAGTGATGGTGATGGTACAGTGAACTAGAGTGGCAGCACAACACCACAGTAGTGATGGTACAGTGAACTAGAGTGGCAGCACAACACCACAGTAGTGATGGTGGTGGTACAGTGAACTAGAGTGGCAGCACAACACCACAGTAGTGATGGTGGTGGTACAGTGAACTAGAGTGGCAGCACAACACCACAGTAGTGATGGTACAGTGAACTAGAGTGGCAGCACAACACCACAGTAGTGATGGTGGTGGTACAGTGAACTAGAGTGGCAGCACAACACCACAGTAGTGATGGTGGTGGTACTGTGAACTCGAGTAGCAGCACAACACCACAGTAGTGATGGTACAGTGAACTAGAGTGACAGCACAACACCACAGTAGTGATAGTGATGGTACAGTGAACTAGAGTGGCAGCACAACACCACAGTAGTGATGGTACAGTGAACTAGAGTGGCAGCACAACACCACAGTAGTGGTGGTACAGAGAACTAGATTGGCAGCACAACACCACAGTAGTGAGAGTGGTGGTACAGTGAACTAAAGTGGCAGCACAACACCACAGTAGTGATGGTACAGTGAACTAGATTGGCAGCACACCACAGTAGTGATGGTACAGTGAACTAGAGTGGCAGCACAACACCACAGTATTGATGGTACAGTGAACTAGATTGGCAGCACAACACCACAGTAGTGAGAGTGGTGGTACAGTGAACTAGAGTGGCAGCACAACACCACAGTAGTGATGGTACAGTGAACTAGATTGGCAGCACACCACAGTAGTGATGGTACAGTGAACTAGAGTGGCAGCACAACACCACAGTAGTGTTGGTGGTGGTACAGTGAAGTAAAGTGGCAGCACAACACCACAGTAGTGATGGTACAGTTAACTAGAGTGGCAGCAAAACACCACAGTAGTGATGGTGGTGATACAGTGAACTAGAATGGCAGCACAACACCACAGTAGTGATGGTGATGGTACAGTGAACTAGAATGGCAGCACAACACCACAGTAGTGATGGTGGTGGTACAGTGAACTAGAGTGGCAGCACAACACCACAGTAGTGATGGTGATGGTACAGTGAACTAGAGTGGCAGCAGAACACCACAGTAGTGATGGTACAGTGAACTAGAGTGGCAGCACAACACCACAGTAGTGATGGTGATGGTACAGTGAACTAGAGTGGCAGCACAACACCACAGTAGTGATGGTACAGTGAACGAGAGTGGCAACAGAACACCACAGTAGTGATAGTGATGGTACAGTGAACTAGAGTGGCAGCACAACACCACAGTAGTGATGGTACAGTGAACTAGAGTGGCAGCACAACACCACAGTAGTGATGGTGGTGGTACAGTGAACTAGAGTGGCAGCACAACACCACAGTAGTGATGGTGATGGTGATGGTACAGTGATCTAAACTGGCAGCACAACACCACAGTAGTGATGGTGACGGTACAGTGAACTAGTGTCAGCACAACACCATAGTAGTGATGGTGATGGTACAGTGAACTAGAGTGGCAGCACAACACCACAGTAGTGATGGTACAGTGAACTAGAGTGGCAGCACAACACCACAATAGTGATAGTAGTGGTACAGTGAACTAGAGTGGCAGCACAACACCACAGTAGTGATGGTACAGTGAACTAGAGTGGCAGCACAACACCACAGTAGTGATGGTACAGTGAACTAGAGTGGCAGCACAACACCACAGTAGTGATGGTGGTGGTACAGTGAACTAGAGTGGCAGCACAACACCACAGTAGTGATGGTGGTGGTACAGTGAACTAGAGTGGCAGCACAACACCACAGTAGTGATGGTGGTGGTACAGTGAACTAGAGTGGCAGCACAACACCACAGTAATGATGGTGGTGGTACAGTGAACTAGAGTGGCAGCAAAACACCACAGTAAATGATGGTGGTGGTACAGTGAACTAGAGTGGCAGCACAACACCACAGTAGTGATGGTGATGGTACAGTGAACTAGAGTGGCAGCACAACACCACAGTAGTGATGGTACAGTGAACTAGAGTGGCAGCACAACACCACAGTAGTGATGGTGGTGGTACAGTGAACTAGAGTGGCAGCAAAACACCACAGTAGTGATGGTGGTGGTACAGTGAACTAGAGTGGCAGCACAACACCACAGTAGTGATGGTGGTGGTACAGTGAACTAGAGTGGGAGCACAACAACACAGTAGTGATGGTACAGTGAACTAGAGTGGCAGCACAACACCACAGTAGTGATGGTGATGGTACAGTGAACTAGAGTGGCAGCACAACACCACAGTAGTGATGGTGATGGTACAGTGAACTAGAGTGGCAGCACAACACCACAGTAGTGATGGTACAGTGAACTAGAGTGGCAGCACAACACCACAGTAGTGATTGTTACGGCCCTCTCGGGACGCAACGGGGTTCTTGCTCTGATGTTGTTAGAGGAAGATATAGGTATCCGTTCCCAAGCCAGTAGTGGCTATCAAGGGATGAGATCCGTGACGCAAGTAACTTAAAAGGGAGTAGGGAAAGAAAGTTAAGAACTTAATATTATATAATATAACCTTCACCATTTAAATATATAAAAGTAAAACGTACTCAAGGGGGAGGGGTATTAACACTTTACAAAGGGGGTCAACACTGTAGTCTTCTGCTGGAGACTATGGACCCTCGAAGCTAGGTGCTGAGTCCGCGGTGCTTACTTCGTGGCCTCAAGACGTGTCCTCTGAGAACGCCGAGTCTACCCTGGCCACAGGTCAGCCACAACACAGGTCCACTGGGGGCACCGTCGTGATGGCCGTCAACCACACGTCCAGCAGGTCTGCTGGCAGGTACTGAGCCAACAAGGCTGGTACGGCCACTCCACGAACGATAAAAGGGGTACGCCCTAGACAGGAGTCTCGTGTGATATCACCAATCACCCTCCTGTCCTCAATACCCCAGTGGATTATCGTCTCCAACCGTCGGTCCCGGGTAAATCCTTCCACTGCCACTCCACTGGCAGGCTTAACACACCACAGTGTTCTTCCGGGGGGACGACGTCACAACAACTGCAGCAAACTTCAAGGTATGGAGACTGGCTGCCTCGGGTAGACTGACTCCACCTTCAACACAGTGGTCCCAGGTCGGCTCTGTAAGCAGACACGTCATTAATAACCGGGACACTAATACACCACACTCACAGGCTCAGATACAAACGCCCGACATATCCACTCCATAGATGGCGCTGTCTTCGGAGCACCACCTCACCAGAGGTCAGGAGCGGCGGAGTTGAGCGCTGAACCAGACTGGAAACTGGTCCTCGAGGCCAGTACACGCTGTCCTCACTAGGTGTCGTCGTTCGTTTGGCGGGGGTTTCGGGAGCTGACCCACAGATGGCGTGTTTGTCACTGCTCCAGGCTCGGACGCTGAATCCGGGTCCGTAACACCTCCCCACCAAAAAGAATTTGGTTTGGGGTTCTATAAAAAACACAAACCAAATTAGCAGGGCGACACAACTCCAAATGGACTTACTTATACTATGAACTGGAGTGATGAGGTTGTCTTGTCCACAGAACTTTTCTATTAGCCATTTCCGGCACAACGGGAGCTTGCAGATAGAAGGCAATGATCTGCCCGACGTAATCTTCCACGTCTCCCACGTCTCCACTGCGATGTCAAGCAGGGGCATCATCTCACCTCTCTCGAGTACGGATTGGTTTCGACACGATCTGGGGTGACTCGACACTTCTCTATGTCGTGGCACCGATGATGGCTGACCACAGACGGCATTTCTGGTGCCAGTCCGATGGTCCTTCAGGGAGACAGGAACCTGGAATACAGGGGTCTGATAATTCAGAGTGATCACGACAGTGGGTAAGTCAATACTTACAGCATACCCTACTAGGTTCACACCTAGTCCCAACAGGGCTGCTTGTACGTCGCAGATGGCATTCACTCTGCCACCGTCAGGTCGACCAACGTTCCGCATAACGCTGCATTGAGGCTCAGCTATCACGCGAGGGGTGTCAACCTGTCGGAAACAGTCACTCAATTTATCACATGTCGTACCTCCTGTATCAACCATTACCTTCCAGGTCCCTTCTTCAACTGCAACACCTGCAGTACAAATCTCCAATCCCTGGGACCTCTTCTCGATGTTCACGGGAGCCATCATCCTTCGGGTCGTCCACTGATCCTTACTGAGAACACAGAGAGCACATAGGAGAACAAAACAAAATACCGATAGGAAACATTTGGTAAGTCGAGGGATAAGTTTCCTGAGCTTGTCATGTCCATAGCCGGCACCATCCACTAGCCTGGCTTGGACCAAAGAGGGCACTAGACCTTTAGAACATGCCTCACATACCTCCGACGTCTGGGGAATCTCTGGCTGGTCCACTACACGCTGTAACTTGCCATACCGCAAGCACACCTTAGCCTTCGCTCCAGACTCGTTGGTATCCGTGGGTGTCTGCACACGAGGCCTCTCTTCTAGCTCAGGTACTTCTGCCTTCTTAACCTCATGTTCCTTGTCGAGAGAATCAGGAGACACTGCTAGATAACTGTCGATCTGCGGGGGAGAGGACAAATTAGACATGTTCAAATCCGGGTCTGTCTTTACCTGGACATTACCATTGCCTGTTGTCACCTCCGACCTTGCTGTTCTGGTAGACTCGTCCGCAACCTTGGGACGATTGGTGCTCCAATCGGTCACCAAGTCGTTGGCTAGTACCACGTCAATCCCAGCCACAGGGAGGGTATCGACTACTGCCAACTCACATGTGCCGCTGAAATAAGGCGAATCAAGATGTACTGGCACTAAGGGGGCGATGTACTGCGTCCTAGGAAACCCAACCAGGATCACCTCTGGTCTCCCATCCACACCTACTCCCTCGGGTAACGAGCTCTTCACGATCAGGGACTGGGCTGCTCCACTATCTCTGAGCACTACAATTGATCTACCAGTATGATCACTCGTTACATACCCACCTGAAGTGTGAGGGGAAAACAATCTGGGTTCGTCCTGCGTAGTCGTCGACTGGCTTCCTGCTGGTGGTGTAACACAGCTCATCAACATCACCTCCCTTCGTGCGCTGCCACCTCTTCTACCTCGGCACCTAGCAGCTATGTGCCCCTTCTGCCCACAAGTCCAGCACACCATGTTCCTCCTTGGACTACGGTGTTTCGGACTACTAGGACTTGTTCTTCGAGGGCTACCTGGGGGCGTCTTCTTAGCACTTTGTGGGACGGGTCTTTCTTCTTCGTCGTGAGGTCTGTCAAACCGGCGCTGGTAATTCCTCGGGACGTACTTAGCAGACGGCCTATGAGTCAGGATATACTCTTCAGCCATGGTGGCTGCTGCACTCAAGGTCTCTACCTGCTGTTCCTCTAAGTACGTCTTGAGGTCTCCAGACAAACAATCCTTGAAGTCCTCCAGCAGAATCAGCTGCTCGAGGTCTTCCTTGGTCTCCACCTTCCGAGAGGTACACCATTCCTGGAAAAGTCGCTCCTTGATCGTGGCGAATTCGGTAAAAGTGTGCTCTGAGGTCTTCTTCAGGTTTCTGAACTTCTGCCTGTACGCCTCAGGTACCAATTGGTACGCCATGAGCACAACCTTCTTCACCTTGTCATAATCGCTGGAGTCGTCAAGGGATAACGTAGAGTAGGCGATTTGGGCCTTCCCAGTCAAAACTGACTGTATCATGATGGCCCAATTCTCCCTTGGCCACTCCAAAGAGGCAGCGACTTTCTCGAAGGCTGCAAAGAATTTGGACACCTCCTTCTCATGGAATTTGGGGACCATTTTGATGTTGCGTACCGGATCGAAGCTACTGGTGTCCGTTGTTTGTCTCCGACCACCGCCTAATCGCAAAACTTCTAGTTCATGTTGTCTCTCTCTTTCCTCTTTGTCTCGTTGTTCTTGTCTGTCTCGTTCCTCTCTTTCTCGCTCTCGTTCTTCTCTCTCTCGTTCTCGTTCTTCTCTCTCTCGTTCTCGTTCTTCTCTCTCTCGTCTCTCTTCTCTTTCTCGTTCGTCTCTCTCTCGTCTCTCTTCTCTTTCTCGTTCTTCTCTCCTTTCTTCTCTTTCTCTCTCTTCTCTCTCTCGTTTCTCTTCTCTTTCTAATTCTAAACGCCTCATCGCCAATTCTTTTTCTTTCATCTCCATTTCTTTATCTTTTAATTCCCGTTCTAATTCTAACTTCTTCCACTCTATCTCACGATTGATCTCTAGGGCACGCATTTTGACTGTTAGGAAGCTGATATTAAGCTCACCTGTATCACTGTCAATGTCACTGCCCTTATCTTCCTTTTCCGTGGAAGCTATTTCCTCACCTTCCCTTGTACTAGGAGTCTCGCTTCCCTGTTTCTCTTCTGCCTTCAGGTGCCGGTGAACCTTGGACAAGATCTCCACACGGGAATCACTGGCACGGATCTTGATCTCCAGGTAGGCACTCACTAGTACAAGTTCCGGTTTGCTCAGATATTTTAATCTGGCAAGACAATCTTCTCTGTTCAGAAAAGCCTGAACCTCGTCCAGATCGTCAATGGTAGCTTTGTCTGCCATTGTCACAGGTGGAACACTTAACGAGCACTTAACACACTGCTTACACGTTAGCACTTAACACACCGAGCACTGTTCTACGCCAATATTGCACTTTATCGCACCAAACACTGCACTTGCCAATATTGCACGTAATCACTTCGGGCACCGCACTACCCAATATTGCACTGAGTCCAAGCGAACACTTCGCTCTACAATATTGCACTGAGTCCAAGCGAACACTTCGCTCTACAATATTACACTAAATCACTGAGCACCGCACTAGGCAATATTGCACTTAATCGCTTAATCACAGCGAGCACCGCACTGCACAATATCGCGCTTAGTCACTCTGAGCACCGCACAGGACGTATAACGTCACAATCGTCACACAGGGGGAATTATATACAGGGATTACGCCACTTCACCACCCCTGTCAAACATACTTAACAAGGGGACGGATCCCGCTGGGGATGCCAATTATGTTACGGCCCTCTCGGGACGCAACGGGGTTCTTGCTCTGATGTTGTTAGAGGAAGATATAGGTATCCGTTCCCAAGCCAGTAGTGGCTATCAAGGGATGAGATCCGTGACGCAAGTAACTTAAAAGGGAGTAGGGAAAGAAAGTTAAGAACTTAATATTATATAATATAACCTTCACCATTTAAATATATAAAAGTAAAACGTACTCAAGGGGGAGGGGTATTAACACTTTACAAAGGGGTCAACACTGTAGTCTTCTGCTGGAGACTATGGACCCTCGAAGCTAGGTGCTGAGTCCGCGGTGCTTACTTCGTGGCCTCAAGACGTGTCCTCTGAGAACGCCGAGTCTACCCTGGCCACAGGTCAGCCACAACACAGGTCCACTGGGGGCACCGTCGTGATGGCCGTCAACCACACGTCCAGCAGGTCTGCTGGCAGGTACTGAGCCAACAAGGCTGGTACGGCCACTCCACGAACGATAAAAGGGGTACGCCCTAGACAGGAGTCTCGTGTGATATCACCAATCACCCTCCTGTCCTCAATACCCCAGTGGATTATCGTCTCCAACCGTCGGTCCCGGGTAAATCCTTCCACTGCCACTCCACTGGCAGGCTTAACACACCACAGTGTTCTTCCGGGGGGACGACGTCACAACAACTGCAGCAAACTTCAAGGTATGGAGACTGGCTGCCTCGGGTAGACTGACTCCACCTTCAACACAGTGGTCCCAGGTCGGCTCTGTAAGCAGACACGTCATTAATAACCGGGACACTAATACACCACACTCACAGGCTCAGATACAAACGCCCGACATATCCACTCCATAGATGGCGCTGTCTTCGGAGCACCACCTCACCAGAGGTCAGGAGCGGCGGAGTTGAGCGCTGAACCAGACTGGAAACTGGTCCTCGAGGCCAGTACACGCTGTCCTCACTAGGTGTCGTCGTTCGTTTGGCGGGGGTTTCGGGAGCTGACCCACAGATGGCGTGTTTGTCACTGCTCCAGGCTCGGACGCTGAATCCGGGTCCGTAACAGTGATGGTAGTGGTACAGTGAACTAGAGTGGCAGTACAACACCACAGAAGTGATAGTGATGGTTCAGTGAACTAGAGTGGCAGCACAACACCACAGTAGTGATGGTACAGAGAACTAGATTGGCAGCACAACACCACAGTAATGATGGTGGTGGTACAGTGAACTAGAGTGGCAGCACAACACCACAGTAGTGATGGTACAGTGAACTAGATTGGCAGCACAACACCACAGTAGTGATAGTGGTGGTACAGTGAACTAGAGTGGCAGCACAACACCACAGTAGTGATGGTACAGTGAACTAGAGTGGCAGCACAACACCACAGTAGTGATGGTACAGTGAACTAGAGTGGCAGCACAACACCACAGTAGTGATGGTACAGTGAACTAGAGTGGCAGCACAACACCACAGTAGTGATGGTACAGTGAACTAGAGTGGCAGCACAACACCACAGTAGTGATGGTGGTGGTACAGTGAACTAGAGTGGCAGCACAACACCACAGTAGTGATAGTGGTGGTACAGTGAACTAGAGTGTCAGCAAAACACCACAGTAATGATGGTGGTGGTACAGTGAACTAGAGTGGCAGCACAACACCACAGAAATGATGGTGGTGGTACAGTGAACTAGAGTGGCAGCACAACACCACAGTAGTGATGGTGATGGTAGAGTGAACTAGAGTGGCAGCACAACACCACAGAAGTGATGGTACAGTGAACTAGAGTTGCCGCACAACACCACAGTAGTGATGGTGGCGGTACAGTGAACTAGAGTGTCAGCAAAACACCACAGTAGTGATGGTGGTGGTACAGTGAACCAGAGTGGGAGCACAACACCACAGTAGTGATGGTGGTGGTACAGTGAACTAGAGTGGGAGCACAACAACACAGTAGTGATGGTACAGTGAACTAGAGTGGCAGCACAACACCACAGTAGTGATGGTGATGGTACAGTGAACTAGAGTGGCAGCACAACACCACAGTAGTGATGGTGATGGTACAGTGAACTAGAGTGGCAGCACAACACCACAGTAGTGATGGTACAGTGAACTAGAGTGGCAGCACAACACCACAGTAGTGATGGTAGTGGTACAGTGAACTAGAGTGGCAGTACAACACCACAGAAGTGATAGTGATGGTTCAGTGAACTAGAGTGGCAGCACAACACCACAGTAGTGATGGTACAGAGAACTAGATTGGCAGCACAACACCACAGTAATGATGGTGGTGGTACAGTGAACTAGAGTGGCAGCACAACACCACAGTTGTGATGGTACAGTGAACTAGACTGGCAGCACAACACCACAGTAGTGATAGTGGTGGTACAGTGAACTAGAGTGGCAGCACAACACCACAGTAGTGATGGTACAGTGAACTAGAGTGGCAGCACAACACCACAGTAGTGATGGTGGTGGTACAGTGA
>NW_025572449.1:0-45161 GCF_020424385.1 Procambarus clarkii | reverse complement strand
GAAATTATATATTTCACTGCGTCTGAAATATGACTGTTTAAAATTCAGGGAAATTGATAGGTTAATATTGAGACTACACTTATAAATGCGGACTCTAACAAATTTTGGTCTGGAAACAGTCTCTGATGAAAACTGGTCTCTGAATATTTCTGGCCTTAAACTGGATTCTGCCTACTTGTCGGTCATTACTGGACTCTGACAATATTTGAATTCCTAAATAAGAACTCTTAAGAACGCAAGTGTGAGTAAAACTCTGAAATATTTTGGTCTCCAAGTGGACTCTGACTATTTTTCGGTCTTTAGGGGACTCTGTTAAAATTTGGTCTTCTATGGACTCTGCATAATTTTCGATCATTGCTGGACTCTGAATATTTTCGGGTTCAAACTGGACTCGTGACTAATTGTCGTAGATTGAAGGACTGATTATTTTTGGGTATAAATTGGACTCTGAATATTTTCAGGCATCTTCTTGAGGTTATCTTGAGATGATTTTGGGGCTTCTTTTAGTGTCCTCGTGGCCCGGTCCTCGACCAGGCCTACACCCCCAGGAAGCAGCCCGTGACAGCTGACTAACACCCACGTTCCTATTTTACTGCTAGGTAACAGGAGCATAGGGGTGAAAGAAACTCTGCCTATTGTTTCTCACCGGCACATGGGATCGAACCCAGGACCACAGGATCACAAGTCCAGCATGCTGTCCGCTCGGCCGACCGGCTCTCGGCATAAATTGGACTCTGACGAATTTCTGTCTATAACTGGACTCTGATGAATTTTGAGCTTAAACTGGATTCTGAATAATTTTCTGTATTTACTGGACTCTGGCTAATTTTTTATCTTAAATGAACGCTGCCTAATTTTCGTAGATTACAGGACTTTGAATATTTTCTGGCACAAACTGGACTCTGAAGAATTTTGCTCACAAAGTGGACTCTGAAGAATTTAGGTTAATAACAGGTCTCTGTTAATTTTCAGGGTAAACCTTGACTCTGATTATTTTTAAGGCATAAACATAAACTGCACTCTGATGAAATTTGAGCTTTAAACTGTCTCTGATTATTATTTGGGTCTTTACAGGTGAAACAGCCGTAAATGGTTATAAAACTTAAAGTCATGACTAAGATGTCTGTTTTCCTTAACAAAACATCTAAGGCAATATTCTCTGAAAATGGTCTTTTTTACAAAATTTGGTCATAAACATATAAATAAACTTCTGTGATTATTTGAAACTCTGAAATATTTTCTTTAAGCTGAACTCTGAAAAATTTGAATTTTCCCAATAAGAACTGTTAACAAACTTCTATCAAATTATTTTCCTCATAAGAAATCTTCAACAAACTTTTATGAACATATTCTCAGAAAATGGTATTTGAAAAATACGCTTTTTGGAAACTGGTAAAATATGTCCGTAGAGTTTACCCGGAAACTGTGTGACTTAAACACGATATTTCTAAAAAATTTCTATAAGATTTTCCTACTTATTTTCTCCCATAAGCATTCTTAACAAACTTCTAAAATCTCAGAAATTATTTTTCTCATAAGAATTCCTTAATTCCAAATTACTGACAGGCCAAATTTACCTAGAAACCCTGACACGCTAAACACGATTTAAAAAAAAAAAAAATCGGCTTTAGCGCTTCATCCCTACTACTCCGGTGAAGGTGAGAGGGGCTGGTGAAGGTGAGAGGGGCGGGTGAAGGTGAGAGGGGCGGGTGAAGGTGAGAGGGGCGGGTGAAGGTGAGAGGGGCGGGTGAAGGTGAGAGGGGCGGGTGAAGGTGAGAGGGGCTGGTGAAGGTGAGAGGGGCGGGTGAAGGTGAGAGGGGCTGGTGAAGGTGAGAGGGGCTGGTGAAAGGTGAGAGGGGCTGGTGAAGGTGAGTGGGCTGGTGAAGGTGAGAGGGGTGGGTGAAGGTGAGAGGGCCTGGTGAAGGTGAGAGGGGCTGGTGAAGGTGAGAGGGGCGGGTGAAGGTGAGAGGGGCTGGTGAAGGTGAGAGGGGCTGGTGAAGGTGAGAGGGGCGGGTGAAGGTGAGAGGGGCGGGTGAAGGTGAGAGAGGCTGGTGAAGGTGAGAGGGCTGGTGAAGGTGAGAGGGGCGGGTGAAGGTGAGAGGGGCGGGTGAAGATGAGAGGGGCTGGTGAAGGTGAGAGGGGCTGGTGAAGGTGAGAGGGGCGGGTGAAGGTGAGAGGGGCTGGTGAAGGTGAGAGGGGCTGGTGAAGGTGAGAGGGGCGGGTGAAGGTGAGAGGGGCTGGTGAAGGTGAGAGGGGCTGGTGAAGGTGAGAGGGGCGGGTGAAGGTGAGAGGGGCGGGTGAAGGTGAGAGGGGCTGGTGAAGGTGAGAGGGGCTGGTGAAGGTGAGAGGGGCGGGTGAAGGTGAGAGGGGCGGGTGAAGGTGAGAGGGGCTGGTGAAGGTGAGAGGGGCTGGTGAAGGTGAGAGGGGCGGGTGAAGGTGAGAGGGGCGGGTGAAGGTGAGAGGGGCGGGTGAAGGTGAGAGGGGCGGGTGAAGGTGAGAGGGGCGGGTGAAGGTGAGAGGGGCTGGTGAAGGTGAGAGGGGCTGGTGAAGGTGAGAGGGGCGGGTGAAGGTGAGAGGGGCGGGTGAAGGTGAGAGGGGCCGGTGAAGGTGAGAGGGGCGGGTGAAGGTGAGAGGGGCCGGTGAAGGTGAGAGGGGCGGGTGAAGGTGAGAGGGGCGGGTGAAGGTGAGAGGGGCTGGTGAAGGTGAGAGGGGCGGGTGTAGGTGAGAGGGGCGGGTGAAGGTGAGAGGGGCCGGTGAAGGTGAGAGGGGCGGGTGAAGGTGAGAGGGGCGGGTGGTGAAGGTGAGAGGGGCTGGTGAAGGTGAGAGGGGCGGGTGAAGGTGAGAGGGGCTGGTGAAGGTGAGAGGGGCTGGTGAAGGTGAGAAGGGCGGGTGAAGGTGAGAGGGGCTGGTGAAGGTGAGAGGGGCTGGTGAAGGTGAGAGGGGCGGGTGAAGGTGAGAGGGGCTGGTGAAGGTGAGAGGGGCAGGTGAAGGTGAGAGGGGCTGGTGAAGGTGAGAGGGGCTGGTGAAGGTGAGAGGGGCTGGTGAAGGTGAGAGGGGCTGGTGAAGGTGAGAGGGGCTGGTGAAGGTGAGAGGGGCTGGTGAAGGTGAGAGGGGCTGGTGAAGGTGAGAGGGGGCTGGTGAAGGTGAGAGGGGCTGGTGAAGGTGAGAGGGGCGGGTGAAGGTGAGAGGGGCTGGTGAAGGTGAGAGGGGCGGGTGAAGGTGAGAGGGCGGGTGAAGGTGAGAGGGGCTGGTGAAGGTGAGAGGGGCGGGTGAAGGTGAGAGGGGCTGGTGAAGGTGAGAGGGGCGGGTGAAGGTGAGAGGGGCTGGTGAAGGTGAGAGGGGCTGGTGAAGGTGAGAGGGGCGGGTGAAGGTGAGAGGGGCGGGTGAAGGTGAGAGGGGCTGGTGAAGGTGAGAGGGGCTGAAGGTGAGGGGCTGGTGAAGGTGAGAGGGCGGGTGAAGGTGAGAGGGGCTGGTGAAGGTGAGAGGGGCGGGTGAAGGTGAGAGGGGCGGGTGAGGTGAGAGGGGCGGGTGAAGGTGAGAGGGCTGGTGAAGGTGAGAGGGGCTGGTGAAGGTGAGAGGGGCGGGTGAAGGTGAGAGGGGCGGGTGAAGGTGAGAGGGGCTGGTGAAGGTGAGAGGGGCTGGTGAAGGTGAGAGGGGCTGGTGAAGGTGAGAGGGGCGGGTGAAGGTGAGAGGGGCTGGTGAAGGTGAGAGGGGCGGGTGAAGGTGAGAGGGGCGGGTGAAGGTGAGAGGGGCGGGTGAAGGTGAGAGGGGCTGGTGAAGGTGAGAGGGGCTGGTGAAGGTGAGAGGGGCTGGTGAAGGTGAGAGGGGCGGGTGAAGGTGAGAGGGCTGGTGAAGGTGAGAGGGGCTGGTGAAGGTGAGAGGGCGAGTAAAGGTGAGAGGGGCTGGTGAAGGGTGAGAGGGGCGGGTGAAGGTGAGAGGGGCGAGTAAAGGTGAGAGGGGCCGGTGAAGGTGAGAGGGACGGGTGAAGGTGAGAGGGCGGGTGAAGGTGAGAAGGGCTGGTGAAGGTGAGAGGGGCGGGTGAAGGTGAGAAGGGCTGGTGAAGGTGAGAGGGGCGAGTAAAGGTGAGAGGGGCCGGTGAAGGTGAGAGGGGCGGGTGAAGGTGAGAGGGGCGGGTGAAGGTGAGAAGGGCTGTGAAGGTGAGAGGGGCCACAAGACCAGCTGGGAGCGTGACAGGGTAATTACAGGGCGGGACAGGTAGGTCCGCAGCCACTGGAGGGAGGTGAAGGGGCCCACAGGAGATGAGTGCATCCATTAGAGATGAGTGGGGCCCCAGGAGGCCACGAGATGGCCTTGGAGGAGAGGAGGAGGGACGCTGCAGGCTCCAGACGGGGCCACAGTAGGCCACAAAGATGGCCTTGGAGGAGAGAAGGCGCTGCTCCAGACGGGGCCACAAGATGGCCCTGGAGGAGGAGGAGGAGGGAAGTCGCTGCTCCAGACGGGGCCACAAGATGGCCCTGGAGGAGGAGGAGGAGGAGGGAAGACGCTGCTCCAGACGGGGCCACAAGAACAAGGAGGACGGGGCCCATATTACCCGACAAGATAATGGCGGTGGAAACGTTTTGGAGGAGTCGATAAATGAAGTAATTTGCGTTAGGACGCGAAGGTGGGATAAATCGTCTCAACCAATTGGTGTCTTACACAAGAGTGATCAGGTGGCGCGTCATGGCTGCTTCCTAGAGAACCTTGTCAAAAAAATTAGGCTGCAGAAGAGGCTGTAGTTTACCTCAGCTGCCAGTTAATTGGTCATCAGTGATTTGATAAATTACTAGACAGAGAAAGTTATGTTTGGGGCAATGGAGTCTGTGGCGTCATGATTGGAGATTTGCATCGGGGGCGGATAGATTCTGTTATGAATAGGATGGTGATTGGGGGTAATAGATTGAACAAGGATGGATAGATGAGAGCGTTGATGAGAGGCTATGAACGAGGCCATGAATGGATTTACTAGCGTTGAAATGGAAAGAATAATGGAAAGAAGATATGTGGAACGGAAGATAAACGAATGGTTATAATATATATAACTATGACCTAATGGGTTAAAACTATTTACGAGCCTATTAATGGGTTATCTGGGTGATGAATAGTGGCATCATCGAGGCGGTGGATTGGCGGATCAGTACCATGATGTATCTGGGTATAAAATGGATAAGTGTTAATGTGATACAGGGTAATAGGCCAATCCACCACGCCATGATGGATGGGGTGGTGGATATACACGGAGGAGGTGACCAAATGTGAATATTGTGTACCACAACATGTGCCCATGAGAACCTGTACATCTCCCACCCATAACCCCCATGGCAGCTACAACACGCCCACCAACATGTCCCATAATCCCATGCTAAATAGTACATACTACCCCCCCCCCCCCGTCCTCCCATGATGGGAGGCAGCATATACTGTTTCTCAAAATATTACTGCATCAATACAACCCAATAAATAGGGGTTCCAGCAGATTATTGGTGTTTGCACAAGAACACGGGGTGAAGTTCTAGTGTTCTAGGGCACTAGTGTATCTAGTATCTCAGATACTGGTGTATCTGGTACTCACCTAGTTGTCTTTGCGGGGTTTGAGCTCTGGCTCTTTGGTCCCGCCTCTCAACTGTCAATAAACTGGTGTACAGATTCCTGAGCCTACTGGGCTCTATCATATCTACAGCCTCCACCACAACACTGACCATCACCCTCACTGTGTGAAGACCATCACCCTCACTGTGTGAAGACCATCACCCTCACTGTGTGAAGACCATCACCCTCACTGTGTGAAGACCATCACCCTCACTGTGTGAAGACCATCACCCTCACTGTGTGAAGACCATCACTGTGTGAAGACCATCACTGTGTGAAGACCATCACCCTCACTGTGAAGACCATCACTGTGTGAAGACCATCACCCTCAAGACCATCACCCTGTGTGAAGACCATCACCCTCACTGTGTGAAGACCATCACCCTCACTGTGTGAAGACCATCACCCTCACTGTGAAGACCATCACCCTCACTGTGTGAAGACCATCACCCTCACTGTGTGAAGACCATCACCCATCACTGTGTGAAGACCATCACTGTGTGAAGACCATCACTGTGTGAAGACCATCACCCTCACTGTGTGAAGACCATCACTGTGTGAAGACCATCACCCTCACTGTGTGAAGACCATCACCCTCACTGTGTGAAGACCATCACCCTCACTGTGTGAAGACCATCACCCTCACTGTGTGAAGACCATCACCCTCACTGTGTGAAGACCATCACTGTGTGAAGACCATCACCCTCACTGTGTGAAGACCATCACCCTCACTGTGTGAAGACCATCACCCTCACTGTGTGAAGACCATCACCCTCACTGTGTGAAGACCATCACCCTCACTGTGTGAAGACCATCACTGTGTGAAGACCATCACCCTCACTGTGTGAAGACCATCACTGTGTGAAGACCATCACTGTGTGAAGACCATCATCACTGTGTGAAGACCATCACTGTGTGAAGACCATCACCCCTCACTGTGTGAAGACCATCACCCTCACTGTGTGAAGACCATCACTGTGTGAAGACCATCACTGTGTGAAGACCATCACCCTCACTGTGTGAAGACCATCACCCTCACTGTGTGAAGACCATCACTGTGTGAAGACCATCACCCTCACTGTGTGAAGACCATCACCCTCACTGTGTGAAGACCATCACCCTCACTGTGTGAAGACCATCACTGTGTGAAGACCATCACTGTGTGAAGACCATCACCCTCACTGTGTGAAGACCATCACTGTGTGAAGACCATCACCCTCACTGTGTGAAGACCATCACCCTCACTGTGTGAAGACCATCACCCTCACTGTGTGAAGACCATCACCCTCACTGTGTGAAGACCATCACTGTGTGAAGACCATCACCCTCACTGTGTGAAGACCATCACCCTCACTGTGTGAAGACCATCACCCTCACTGTGTGAAGACCATCACCCTCACTGTGTGAAGACCATCACTGTGTGAAGACCATCACTGTGTGAAGACCATCACTGTGTGAAGACCATCACTGTGTGAAGACCATCACCCTCACTGTGTGAAGACCATCACTGTGTGAAGACCATCACCCTCACTGTGTGAAGACCATCACCCTCACTGTGTGAAGACCATCACTGTGTGAAGACCATCACCCTCACTGTGTGAAGACCATCACCCTCACTGTGTGAAGACCATCACCCTCACTGTGTGAAGACCATCACTGTGTGAAGACCATCACCCTCACTGTGTGAAGACCATCACTGTGTGAAGACCATCACCCTCACTGTGTGAAGACCATCACTGTGTGAAGACCATCACCCTCACTGTGTGAAGACCATCACTGTGTGAAGACCATCACCCTCACTGTGTGAAGACCATCACTGTGTGAAGACCATCACTGTGTGAAGACCATCACTGTGTGAAGACCATCACTGTGTGAAGACCATCACCCTCACTGTGTGAAGACCATCACTGTGTGAAGACCATCACTGTGTGAAGACCATCACCCTCACTGTGTGAAGACCATCACCCTCACTGTGTGAAGACCATCACCCTCACTGTGTGAAGACCATCACCCTCACTGTGTGAAGACCATCACCCTCACTGTGTGAAGACCATCACCCTCACTGTGTGAAGACCATCACCCTCACTGTGTGAAGACCATCACTGTGTGAAGACCATCACTGTGTGAAGACCATCACCCTCACTGTGTGAAGACCATCACCCTCACTGTGTGAAGACCATCACTGTGTGAAGACCATCACTGTGTGAAGACCATCACTGTGTGAAGACCATCACCCTCACTGTGTGAAGACCATCACCCTCACTGTGTGAAGACCATCACCCTCACTGTGTGAAGACCATCACTGTGTGAAGACCATCACCCTCACTGTGTGAAGACCATCACCCTCACTGTGTGAAGACCATCACTGTGTGAAGACCATCACCCTCACTGTGTGAAGACCATCACCCTCACTGTGTGAAGACCATCACCCTCACTGTGTGAAGACCATCACTGTGTGAAGACCATCACCCTCACTGTGTGAAGACCATCACTGTGTGAAGACCATCACTGTGTGAAGACCATCACCCTCACTGTGTGAAGACCATCACCCTCACTGTGTGAAGACCATCACCCTCACTGTGTGAAGACCATCACCCTCACTGTGTGAAGACCATCACTGTGTGAAGACCATCACTGTGTGAAGACCATCACTGTGTGAAGACCATCACCCTCACTGTGTGAAGACCATCACCCTCACTGTGTGAAGACCATCACCCATCACTGTGTGAAGACCATCACCCTCACTGTGTGAAGACCATCACCCTCACTGTGTGAAGACCATCACCCTCACTGTGTGAAGACCATCACTGTGTGAAGACCATCACCCTCACTGTGTGAAGACCATCACTGTGTGAAGACCATCACCCTCACTGTGTGAAGACCATCACCCTCACTGTGTGAAGACCATCACTGTGTGAAGACCATCACTGTGTGAAGACCATCACCCTCACTGTGTGAAGACCATCACTGTGTGAAGACCATCACCCTCACTGTGTGAAGACCATCACTGTGTGAAGACCATCACTGTGTGAAGACCATCACTGTGTGAAGACCATCACCCTCACTGTGTGAAGACCATCACCCTCACTGTGTGAAGACCATCACTGTGTGAAGACCATCACCCTCACTGTGTGAAGACCATCACCCTCACTGTGTGAAGACCATCACCCTCACTGTGTGAAGACCATCACCCTCACTGTGTGAAGACCATCACCCTCACTGTGTGAAGACCATCACCCTCACTGTGTGAAGACCATCACCCTCACTGTGTGAAGACCATCACCCTCACTGTGTGAAGACCATCACCCTCACTGTGTGAAGACCATCACCCTCACTGTGTGAAGACCATCACCCTCACTGTGTGAAGACCATCACCCTCACTGTGTGAAGACCATCACTGTGTGAAGACCATCACCCTCACTGTGTGAAGACCATCACTGTGTGAAGACCATCACCATCACTGTGTGAAGACCATCACCCTCACTGTGTGAAGACCATCACCCTCACTGTGTGAAGACCATCACCCTCACTGTGTGAAGACCATCACCCTCACTGTGTGAAGACCATCACTGTGTGAAGACCATCACCCTCACTGTGTGAAGACCATCACCCTCACTGTGTGAAGACCATCACCCTCACTGTGTGAAGACCATCACCCTCACTGTGTGAAGACCATCACCCTCACTGTGTGAAGACCATCACCCTCCATCTGTGTGAAGACCATCACCCTCACTGTGTGAAGACCATCACCCTCACTGTGTGAAGACCATCACCCTCACTGTGTGAAGACCATCACCCTGTGTGAAGACCATCACCCTCACTGTGTGAAGAGAAGACCATCCATCAAGACCCTCACTGTGTGAAGACCATCACCCTCACTGTGTGAAGACCATCACCCTCACTGTGTGAAGACCATCACCCTCACTGTGTGAAGACCATCACCCTCACTGTGTGAAGACCATCACCCTGTGTGAAGACCATCACCCTCACTGTGTGAAGACCATCACCCTCACTGTGTGAAGACCATCACCCTCACTGTGTGAAGACCATCACCCTCACTGTGTGAAGACCATCACCCTCACTGTGTGAAGACCATCACTGTGTGAAGACCATCACCCTCACTGTGTGAAGACCATCACCCTCACTGTGTGAAGACCATCACCCTCACTGTGTGAAGACCATCACTGTGTGAAGACCATCACTGTGTGAAGACCATCACTGTGTGAAGACCATCACCCTCCACTCACTGTGTGAAGACCATCACCCATCACTGTGTGAAGACCATCACCCTCACTGAAGACCATCACCCTCACTGTGTGAAGACCATCACCCTCACTGTGTGAAGACCATCACCCTCACTGTGTGAAGACCATCACCCTCACTGTGTGAAGACCATCACCCTCACTGTGTGAAGACCATCACCCTCACTGTGTGAAGACCATCACTGTGTGAAGACCATCACCCTCACTGTGTGAAGACCATCACCCTCACTGTGTGAAGACCATCACCCTCACTGTGTGAAGACCATCACTGTGTGAAGACCATCACCCTCACTGTGTGAAGACCATCACCCTCACTGTGTGAAGACCATCACCCTCACTGTGTGAAGACCATCACCCTCACTGTGTGAAGACCATCACCCTCACTGTGTGAAGACCATCACTGTGTGAAGACCATCACCCTCACTGTGTGAAGACCATCACCCTCACTGTGTGAAGACCATCACCCTCACTGTGTGAAGACCATCACCCTCACTGTGTGAAGACCATCACTGTGTGAAGACCATCACTGTGTGAAGACCATCACCCCTCACTGTGTGAAGACCATCACTGTGTGAAGACCATCACCCTCACTGTGTGAAGACCATCACCCTCACTGTGTGAAGACCATCACTGTGTGAAGACCACCACCCTCACTGTGTGAAGACCATCACTGTGTGAAGACCATCACTGTGTGAAGACCATCACTGTGTGAAGACCATCACCCTCACTGTGTGAAGACCATCACTTAGAGACACCAGGCTCTGTAGAGACACCAGTCTCTATAGTGACACCAGGCTCTGTAGTGACACCAGGCTCTGTAGAGACACCAGGCTCTGTAGAGACACCAGCCTCTGTAGAGACACCAGCCTCTGTAGAGACACCAGGCTCTGTAGTGACACCAGCCTCTGTAGAGACACCAGCCTCTGTAGAGACACCAGTCTCTGTAGTGACACCAGGCTCTGTAGAGACACCAGGCTCTGTAGTGACACCAGGCTCTGTAGAGACACCAGGCTCTGTAGAGACACCAGCCTCTGTAGAGACACCAGTCTCTGTAGTGACACCAGCCTCTGTAGAGACACCAGTCTCTGTAGTGACACCAGGCTCTGTAGAGACACCAGGCTCTGTAGTGACACCAGGCTCTGTAGAGACACCAGGCTCTGTAGAGACACCAGCCTCTGTAGAGACACCAGGCTCTGTAGTGACACCAGGCTCTGTAGTGACACCAGGCTCTGTAGTGACACCAGGCTCTGTAGTGACACCAGGCTCAGTAGAGACACCAGGCTCTGTAGAGACACCAGGCTCTGTAGAGACACCAGCCTCTGTAGAGACACCAGTCTCTGTAGTGACACCAGCCTCTGTAGAGACACCAGGCTCTGTAGTGACACCAGCCTCTGTAGAGACACCAGTCTCTGTAGTGACACCAGCCTCTGTAGAGACACCAGTCTCTGTAGTGACACCAGCCTCTGTAGAGACACCAGGCTCTGTAGTGACACCAGGCTCTGTAGAGACACCAGGCTCTGTAGAGACACCAGGCTCTGTAGAGACACCAGGCTCTGTAGAGACACCAGCCTCTGTAGAGACACCAGTCTCTGTAGTGACACCAGCCTCTGTAGAGACACCAGGCTCTGTAGTGACACCAGGCTCTGTAGAGACACCAGGCTCTGTAGTGACACCAGGCTCTGTAGAGACACCAGGCTCTGTAGAGACACCAGCCTCTGTAGAGACACCAGGCTCTGTAGTGACACCAGGCTCTGTAGAGACACCAGGCTCTGTAGAGACACCAGTCTCTGTAGTGACACCAGGCTCTGTAGTGACACCAGGCTCTGTAGAGACACCAGGCTCTGTAGAGACACCAGGCTCTGTAGAGACACCAGCCTCTGTAGAGACACCAGGCTCTGTAGTGACACCAGGCTCTGTAGAGACACCAGCCTCTGTAGAGACACCAGCCTCTGTAGTAACACCAGGCTCTGTAGAGACACCAGCCTCTGTTAAGACACCAGGCTCTGTAGAGACACCAGCCTCTGTAGTGACACCAGCCTCTGTAGAGATACGAGGCTCTGTAGTGACACCAGGCTCTGTAGAGACACCAGCCTCTGTAGTGACACCAGCCTCTGTAGAGACACCAGCCTCTGTAGAGACACCAGCCTCTGTAGAGACACCAGGCTCTGTAGAGACACCAGGCTCTGTAGAGACACCAGGCTCTGTAGTGACACCAGCCTCTGTAGTGACACCAGCCTCTGTAGAGACACCAGGCTCTGTAGTGACACCAGGCTCTGTAGAGACACCAGGCTCTGTAGTGACACCAGGCTCTGTAGTGACACCAGGCTCTGTAGAGACACTAGCCTCTGTAGAGACACCAGGCTCTGTAGAGACACCAGGCTCTGTAGTGACACCAGCCTCTGTAGAGACACCAGCCTCTGTAGTGACACCAGGCTCTGTAGAGACACCAGGCTCTGTAGAGACACCAGGCTCTGTAGTGACACCAGGCTCTGTAGAGACACCAGGCTCTGTAGAGACACCAGGCTCTGTAGAGACACCAGGCTCTGTAGAGACACCAGGCTCTGTAGTGACACCAGGCTCTGTAGTGACACCAGGCTCTGTAGTGACACCAGGCTCTGTAGAGACACCAGCCTCTGTAGAGACACCAGGCTCTGTAGTGACACCAGGCTCTGTAGAGACACCAGGCTCTGTAGAGACACCAGGCTCTGTAGTGACACCAGGCTCTGTAGAGACACCAGGCTCTGTAGAGACACCAGGCTCTGTAGAGACACCAGGCTCTGTAGAGACACCAGGCTCTGTAGTGACACCAGGCTCTGTAGTGACACCAGCCTCTGTAGTGACACCAGGCTCTGTAGAGACACCAGCCTCTGTAGAGACACCAGGCTCTGTAGTGACACCAGCCTCTGTAGAGACACCAGGCTCTGTAGTGACACCAGGCTCTGTAGAGACACCAGCCTCTGTAGAGACACCAGCCTCTGTAGTGACACCAGCCTCTGTAGAGACACCAGGCTCTGTAGTGACACCAGGCTCTGTAGAGACACCAGGCTCTGTAGAGACACCAGTCTCTGTAGAGACACCAGCCTCTGTAGTGACACCAGGCTCTGTAGTGACACCAGGCTCAGTAGAGACACCAGGCTCTGTAGAGACACCAGCCTCTGTAGAGACACCAGGCTCTGTAGAGACACCAGGCTCTGTAGAGACACCAGGCTCTGTAGAGACACCAGGCTCTGTAGAGACACCAGGCTCAGTAGAGACACCAGGCTCTGTAGAGACACCAGGCTCTGTAGTGACACCAGCCTCTGTAGTGACACCAGGCTCTGTAGTGACACCAGGCTCTTTAGTGACACCAGGCTCTGTAGTGACACCAGGCTCTGTAGAGACACCAGGCTCTGTAGACACCAGGCTCTGTAGAGACACCAGCCTCTGTAGTGACACCAACCTCTGTAGTGACACCAGCCTCTGTAGTGACACCAGGCTCTGTAGTGACACCAGGCTCTGTAGAGACACCAGCCTCTGTAGTGACACCAGGCTCTGTAGAGACACCAGCCTCTGTAGTGACACCAGCCTCTGTAGTGACACCAGGCTCTGTAGTGACACCAGGCTCTGTTGAGACACCAGGCTCTGTAGAGACACCAGGCTCTGTAGAGACACCAGCCTCTGTAGTGACACCAGGCTCTGTAGAGACACCAGGCTCTGTAGAGACACCAGCCTCTGTAGAGACACCAGCCTCTGTAGTGACACCAGGCTCTGTAGTGACACCAGGCTCTGTAGTGACACCAGGCTCTGTAGAGACACCAGGCTCTGTAGTGACACCAGGCTCTGTAGAGACACCAGGCTCTGCAGAGACACCAGGCTCTGTAGAGACACCAGGCTCTGTAGTGACACCAACCTCTGTAGTGACACCAGGCTTTGTAGACACACCAGGCTCTATAGAGACACCAGGCTCTGTAGTGACACCAGGCTCTGTAGTGACACCAGCCTCTGTAGTGACACCAAGCTCTGTAGTGACACCAGGCTCTGTTGAGACACGAGGCTCTGTAGTGACACCAGGCTCTGTAGAGACACCAGGCTCTGTAGAGACACCAGGCTCTGTAGTGACACCAGCCTCTGTAGAGACACCAGGCTCTGTAGAGACACCAGGCTCTGTAGTGACACCAGCCTCTGTAGAGACACTAGGCTCTGTAGAGACACCAGGCTCTGTAGTGACACCAGGCTCTGTAGTGACACCAGGCTCTGTAGTGACACCAGGCTCTGTAGTGACACCAGGCTCTGTAGTGACACCAGGCTCTGTAGTGACACCAGGCTCTGTAGAGACACCAGCCTCTGTAGAGACACCAGCCGCTGTAGTAACACCAGGCTCTGTAGAGACACCAGCCTCTGTAGAGACACCAGGCTCTGTAGAGACACCAGCCTCTGTAGTGACACCAGCCTCTGTAGAGATACGAGGCTCTGTAGTGACACCAGGCTCTGTAGAGACACCAGCCTCTGTAGTGACACCAGCCTCTGTAGAGACACCAGGCTCTGTAGAGACACCAGCCTCTGTAGAGACACCAGGCTCTGTAGAGACACCAGGCTCTGTAGAGACACCAGGCTCTGTAGAGACACCAGGCTCTGTAGTGACACCAGCCTCTGTAGTGACACCAGGCTCTGTAGAGACACCAGGCTCTGTAGTGACACCAGGCTCTGTAGAGACACCAGGCTCTGTAGTGACACCAGCCTCTGTAGTGACACCAGCCTCTGTAGAGACACCAGGCTCTGTAGTGACACCAGGCTCTGTAGAGACACCAGGCTCTGTAGAGACACCAGGCTCTGTAGACACCATGCTCTGTAGAGACACCAGGCTCTGTAGTGACACCAGGCTCTGTAGTGACACCAGGCTCTGTAGTGACACCAGGCTCTGTAGAGACACCAGCCTCTGTAGAGACACCAGGCTCTGTAGTGACACCAGCCTCTGTAGAGACACCAGGCTCTGTAGTGACACCAGGCTCTGTAGAGACACCAGCCTCTGTAGAGACACCAGCCTCTGTAGTGACACCAGCCTCTGTAGAGACACCAGGCTCTGTAGTGACACCAGGCTCTGTAGAGACACCAGGCTCTGTAGAGACACCAGTCTCTGTAGAGACACCAGCCTTTGTAGTGACACCAGGCTCTGTAGTGACACCAGGCTCAGTAGAGACACCAGGCTCTGTAGAGACACCAGCCTCTGTAGAGACACCAGGCTCTGTAGAGACACCAGGCTCTGTAGAGACACCAGGCTCTGTAGAGACACCAGGCTCTGTAGAGACACCAGGCTCTGTAGAGACACCAGGCTCTGTAGAGACACCAGGCTCTGTAGAGACTCCAGGCTTTGTAGTGACACCAGGCTCTGTAGAGACACCAGGCTCTGTAGAGACACCAGGCTCTGTAGAGACACCAGGCTCTGTAGTGACACCAGGCTCTGTAGAGACACCAGGCTCTGTAGTGACACCAGGCTCTGTAGTGACACCAGGCTCTGTAGAGACACTAGCCTCTGTAGTGACACCAGGCTCTGTAGAGACACCAGGCTCTGTAGTGACACCAGCCTCTGTAGTGACACCAGGCTCTGTAGTGACACCAGGCTCAGTAGAGACACCAGGCTCTGTAGTGACACCAGGCTCAGTAGAGACACCAGGCTCTGTAGAGACACCAGGCTCCGTAGACACACCAGGCTCTGTAGAGACACCAGGCTCTGTAGACACACCAGGCTCTGTAGAGACACCAGGCTCTGTAGAGACACCAGGCTCTGTAGTGACACCAGCCTCTGTAGTGACACCAGGCTCTGTAGTGACACCAGGCTCTGTTGAGACACGAGGCTCTGTAGTGACACCAGGCTCTGTAGAGACACCAGGCTCTGTAGACACCAGGCTCTGTAGAGACACCAGGCTCTGTAGTGACACCAACCTCTGTAGTGACACCAGCCTCTGTAGAGACACCAGGCTCTGTAGTGACACCAGGCTCTGTAGAGACACCAGCCTCTGTAGTGACACCAGGCTCTGTAGTGACACCAGCCTCTGTAGTGACACCAGGCTCTGTAGTGACACCAGGCTCTGTAGTGACACCAGGCTCTGTTGAGACACGAGGCTCTGTAGTGACACCAAGCTCTGTAGAGACACCAGGCTCTGTAGTGACACCAGGCTCTGTAGAGACACCAGGCTCTGTAGTGACACCAGCCTCTGTAGAGACACCAGCCTCTGTAGTGACACCAGGCTCTGTAGTGACACCAGGCTCTGTAGTGACACCAGGCTCTGTAGAGACACCAGGCTCTGTAGTGACACCAGGCTCTGTAGTGACACCAGGCTCTGTAGAGACACCAGGCTCTGTAGAGACACCAGGCTCTGTAGTGACACCAACCTCTGTAGTGACACCAGGCTCTGTAGACACACCAGGCTCTGTAGAGACACCAGCCTCTGTAGTGACACCAGGCTCTGTAGTGACACCAGGCTCTGTAGAGACACCAGGCTCTGTAGAGACACCAGGCTCTGTAGTGACACCAGGCTCTGTAGAGACACCAAGCTCTGTAGAGACACCAGCCTCTGTAGTGACACCAGGCTCTGTAGTGACACCAGGCTCTGTAATGACACCAGGCTCTGTAGAGACACCAGCCTCTGTAGAGACACCAGCCTCTGTAGTGACACCAGCCTCTGTAGAGACACCAGCCTCTGTAGAGACACCAGCCTCTGTAGAGACACCAGGCTCTGTAGAGACACCAGGCTCTGTAGAGACACCAGGCTCTGTAATGACACCAGGCTCTGTAGAGACACCAGCCTCTGTAGAGACACCAGGCTCTGTAGTGACACCAGCCTCTGTAGTGACACCAGGCTCTGTTGAGACACCAGGCTCTGTAGTGACACCAGCCTCTGTAGTGACACCAGGCTCTGTAGTGACACCAGGCTCTGTAGTGACACCAGGCTCTGTAGAGACACCAGGCTCTGTAGTGACACCAGGCTCTGTAGAGACGCCAGGCTCTGTAGAGACACCAGGCTCTGTAGAGACACCAGGCTCTGTAGTGACACCAACCTCTGTAGTGACACCAGGGTCTGTAGACACACCAGGCTCTGTAGAGACACCAGGCTCTGTAGTGACACCAGGCTCTGTAGTGACACCAGCCTCTGTAGTGACACCAGGCTCTGTAGACACACCAGGCTCTGTAGTGACACCAGCCTCTGTAGAGACACCAGGCTCTGTAGAGACACCAGCCTCTGTAGTGACACCAGGCTCTGTAGTGACACCAGGCTTGTAATGACACCAGGCTCTGTAGAGACACCAGGCTCTGTAGAGACACCAAGCTCTGTAGAGACACCAGCCTCTGTAGTGACACCAGGCTCTGTAGAGACACCAGGCTCTGTAGAGACACCAGGCTCTGTAATGACACCAGGCTCTGTAGAGACACCAGCCTCTGTAGAGACACCAGCCTCTGTAGAGACACCAGGCTCTGTAGAGACACCAGGCTCTGTCGAGACACCAGGCTCTGTAATGACACCAGGCTCTGTAGAGACACCAGCCTCTGTAGAGACACCAGGCTCTGTTGAGACACGAGGCTCTGTGACACCAGGCTCTGTAGAGACACCAGGCTCTGTAATGACACCAGGCTCTGTAGAGACACCAGCCTCTGTAGTGACACCAGGCTCTGTAGAGACACCAGCCTCTGTAGAGACACCAGCCTCTGTAGAGACACCAGGCTCTGTAGTGACACCAGGCTCTGTAGAGACACCAGCCTCTGTAGAGACTTCAGGCTCTGTTGAGACACCAGCCTCTGTTGTGACACCAGGCTCTGTAGAGACACCAGGCTCTGTAGTGACACCAGGCTCTGTAGAGACACCAGCCTCTGTAGAGATACCTGGCTCTGTAGAGACACCAGCCTCTGTTGAGACACCAGGCTCTGTAGAGACACCAGGCTCTGTAGAGACACCAGCCTCTGTAGAGACACCAGGCTCTGTAGAAACACCAGGCTCTGTAGAGACACCAGGCTCTGTAGAGACACCAGCCTCTGTAGAGACACCAGGCTCTGTAGAGACACCAGGCTCTGTAGTGACACCAGGCTCTGTAGTGACACCAGCCTCTGTAGAGACACCAGCCTCTGTAGAGACACCAGGCTCTGTAGTGACACCAGGCTCTGTAGAGACACCAGCCTCTGTAGAGACACCAGCCTCTGTAGAGACACCAGCCTCTGTAGTGACACCAGCCTCTGTAGTGACACCAGGCTCTGTAGGAACACCAGGCTCTGTAGAGACACCAGCCTCTGTAGAGACACCAGCCTCTGTAGAGACACCAGCCTCTGTAGAGACACCAGGCTCTGTAGAGACACCAGGCTCTGTAGAGACACCAGCCTCTGTAGAGACACTAGGCTCTGTAGAGACACCAGGCTCTGTAGAGACACCAGGCTCTGTAGAGACACCAGCCTCTGTAGAGACACCAGGCTCTGTAGAGACACCAGGCTCTGTAGAGACACCAGGCTCTATAGAGACACCAGCCTCTGTAGAGACACCAGGCTCAGTAGAGACACCAGGCTCTGTAGTGACACCAGGCTCTGTAGTGACACCAGGCTTTGTAGTGACACCAGGCTCTGTAGAGACACCAGCCTCTGTAGAGACACCAGGCTCTGTAGAGACACCAGGCTCTGTAGAGACACCAGCCTCTGTAGAGACACCAGGCTCTGTAGAGACACCAGGCTCTGTAGTGACACCAGGCTCTGTAGTGACACCAGGCTCTGTAGAGACACCAGGCTCTGTAGAGACACCAGGCTCTGTAGAGACACCAGCCTCTGTAGAGACACCAGGCTCTGTAGAGACACCAGGCTCTGTAGAGACACCAGCCTCTGTAGAGACACCAGGCTCTGTAGAGACACCAGGCTCAGTAGTGACACCAGGCTCTGTAGAGACACCAGGCTCTGTAGAGACACCAGGCTCAGTAGAATCACGAAGCTTCGTGATGTCGCCAACTGCTCGTTCTTAGCAATGTTTCCCTCTGATCTACCTCTGATGGGACACACTATATATATACATATATATATATATATATATATATATATATATATATATATATATATATATATATATATATATAATGTCGTACCTAGTAGCCAGAACTCACTTCTCAGCCTACTATTCAAGGCCCGATTTGCCTAATAAGCCAAGTTTTCCTGAATTAATATATTTACTATAAATTTTTTCTTATGAAATGATAAAGCAACCCTTTTCTCTATGTATGAGGTCAATTTTTTTTATTGGAGTTAAAATTAACGTAGATATATGACCGAACCTAACCAACCCTACCTAGCCTAACCTAACCTATATTTATAGGTAAGGTTAGGTTAGGTACCCAAAAAAAGCTAGGTTAGGTTAGGTTAGGTAGGTTAGGTAGACGAAAAAACATTAATTCATGAAAACTTGGCTTATTAGGCAAATCGGGCCTTGAATAGTAGGCTGAGAAGTGCGTTCTGGCTATTAGGTACGACATATATATATATATATATATATATATATATATATATATATATATATATATATATATATATATATATATATATATATATATATATAATGAGAGAGAGAGAGATACCATCACGCGCATCACTAAACAGTAACGGTGGATGGAAACTAACACCTGAAGCCATCTATACAAGCGAACTTGCCTCCTCGATACACAAACAAATGTTTTTGTCATCACACCCGGCGCTCCCGGGGCTGACAGAGAACCTTCCCCTCGGACTGGACAAGTCCTTCCCGCCTCCCCTCACTCGGGGAGGGGTCAATACGCACGTTTGTCTTGATCTTCATGGCTATAGACCCGCCATTATAAATGTAGATTCCTAACATGATCTTCTGGTAGTCTCAGAGAGTGTTTATAGATCAAGTTGTTGACGAAAAGTTTAATAGAAAATATAGACTCGGTAAACAAGTGTTTCTTCAGCTTTAAGTTGGTATAAGGCGTTTGTATTGAATGGGAAACATTAATAAGGAAATTAGAAAATACAATAATGATGAGTTCAATTTTATATATATTTATTTATCATTTGTGGAAAGCAGGAAGAGATTTTGAATAATGTGATGTTTTATTTGGAGACATTTCGATATTTATATACAAATTTACAATTGAACATTTAACACTGAAGAAAATATTTCTTCTAAATTATGATAAAAATAACAATTACACTTTAAGTTGACCTTAAAATAATGTTTAAAAGATAGGAAAGTTCTTTGTAATGATTGGTTGATCCCGAGGAAGGAGCTAGAAAATTACCAGAATTCAAGTAAATTCAACAATGTTGAATTTAAGATTAGAAAGTATGTGACTCAAATTCAAATGACCTCTCCAACTTCAGTTGCTTTATTTACGTTGAAGTTACTTATCGCTTTTGTTTTGCTTCCCCGTCTTTGTCTTTCACAGTAAGTAATAGTTTCCTGTTGACAAGCCTCACACCAGTCTTGGCTTCCCCCACATTCCCAAATCATCCTAAATCCGCAAAATTAGCGTAATTATTATGTATTTAGGGTGAAAGGGAAGTCTTCAAATATCCCGCATTACTCACACTGATTTTCTCACTGAAAATTCACACCTTTGTAATTTCCCTGTATAACAAATATATTTATATTGTAGATTATAATTTGTTTCCACCTTATTATCTAAAGTTGTTGGACGCAATGTCTGGATAGGTCTACCTCACTGGTAGGAAGCCTAGGTTAATGTTCCTCACTGGTAGGAAGCCTAGGTTAATGTTCGTCACTGGTAGGAAGCCTAGGTTAATGTTCCTCACTGGTAGGAAGCCTAGGTTAATGTTCCTCACTGGTAGGAAGCCTAGGTTAATGTTCATCACTGGTAGGAAGCCTAGGTTAATGTTCCTCACTGGTAGGAAGCCTTGGTTAATGTTCCTCACTGGTAGGAAGCCTTGGTTAATGTTCCTCACTGGTAGGAAGCCTAGGTTAATGTTCCTCACTGGTAGGAAGCCTGGGTTAATGTTCCTCACTGGTAGGAAGCCTAGGTTAATGTTCCTCACTGGTAGGAAGCCTAGGTTAATGTTCCTCACTGGTAGGAAGCCTGGGTTAATGTTCCTCACTGGTAGGAAGCCTAGGTTAATGTTCCTCACTGGTAGGAAGCCTGGGTTAATGTTCCTCACTGGTAGGAAGCCTAGGTTAATGTTCGTCACTGGTAGGAAGCCTAGGTTAATGTTCGTCACTGGTAGGAAGCCTAGGTTAATGTTCCTCACTGGTAGGAAGCCTAGGTTAATGTTCGTCACTGGTAGGAAGCCTAGGTTAATGTTCCTCACTGGTAGGAAGCCTAGGTTAATGTTCCTCACTGGTAGGAAGCCTGGGTTAATGTTCCTCACTGGTAGGAAGCCTAGGTTAATGTTCCTCACTGGTAGGAAGCCTAGGTTAATGTTCCTCACTGGTAGGAAGCCTAGGTTAATGTTCCTCACTGGTAGGAAGCCTAGGTTAATGTTCCTCACTGGTAGGAAGCCTAGGTTAATGTTCCTCACTGGTAGGAAGCCTAGGTTAATGTTCCTCACTGGTAGGAAGCCTAGGTTAATGTTCCTCACTGGTAGGAAGCCTAGGTTAATGTTCCTCACTGGTAGGAAGCCTAGGTTAATGTTCCTCACTGGTAGGAAGCCTAGGTTAATGTTCCTCACTCACTGGTAGGAAGCCTAGGTTAATGTTCCTCACTGGTAGGAAGCCTAGGTTAATGTTCCTCACTGGTAGGAAGCCTAGGTTAATGTTCCTCACTGGTAGGAAGCCTAGGTTAATGTTCCTCACTGGTAGGAAGCCTAGGTTAATGTTCCTCACTGGTAGGAAGCCTAGGTTAATGTTCCTCACTGGTAGGAAGCCTAGGTTAATGTTCCTCACTGGTAGGAAGCCTAGGTTAATGTTCCTCACTGGTAGGAAGCCTAGGTTAATGTTCCTCACTGGTAGGAAGCCTAGGTTAATGTTCCTCACTGGTAGGAAGCCTAGGTTAATGTTCCTCACTGGTAGGAAGCCTAGGTTAATGTTCCTCACTGGTAGGAAGCCTAGGTTAATGTTCCTCACTGGTAGGAAGCCTAGGTTAATGTTCCTCACTGGTAGGAAGCCTAGGTTAATGTTCCTCACTGGTAGGAAGCCTAGGTTAATGTTCCTCACTGGTAGGAAGCCTAGGTTAATGTTCCTCACTGGTAGGAAGCCTAGGTTAATGTTCCTCACTGGTAGGAAGCCTAGGTTAATGTTCCTCACTGGTAGGAAGCCTAGGTTAATGTTCCTCACTGGTAGGAAGCCTAGGTTAATGTTCCTCACTGGTAGGAAGCCTAGGTTAATGTTCCTCACTGGTAGGAAGCCTAGGTTAATGTTCCTCACTGGTAGGAAGCCTAGGTTAATGTTCCTCACTGGTAGGAAGCCTAGGTTAATGTTCCTCACTGGTAGGAAGCCTAGGTTAATGTTCCTCACTGGTAGGAAGCCTAGGTTAATGTTCCTCACTGGTAGGAAGCCTAGGTTAATGTTCCTCACTGGTAGGAAGCCTAGGTTAATGTTCCTCACTGGTAGGAAACCTAGGTTAATGTTCCTCACTGGTAGGAAGCCTAGGTTAATGTTCATCACTGGTAGGAAGCCTAGGTTAATGTTCCTCACTGGTAGGAAGCCTAGGTTAATGTTCACTCACTGGTAGGAAGCCTAGGTTAATGTTCCTCACTGGTAGGAAGCCTAGGTTAATGTTCCTCACTGGTAGGAAGCCTAGGTTAATGTTCCTCACTGGTAGGAAGCCTAGGTTAATGTTCCTCACTGGTAGGAAGCCTAGGTTAATGTTCCTCACTGGTAGGAAGCCTAGGTTAATGTTCCTCACTGGTAGGAAGCCTAGGTTAATGTTCCTCACTGGTAGGAAGCCTAGGTTAATGTTCCTCACTGGTAGGAAGCCTAGGTTAATGTTCCTCACTGGTAGGAAGCCTAGGTTAATGTTCCTCACTGGTAGGAAGCCTAGGTTAATGTTCCTCACTGGTAGGAAGCCTAGGTTAATGTTCCTCACTGGTAGGAAGCCTAGGTTAATGTTCCTCACTGGTAGGAAGCCTAGGTTAATGTTCACTGGTAGGAAGCACTGGTAGGAAGCCTAGGTTAATGTTCGTCACTGGTAGGAAGCCTAGGTTAATGTTCCTCACTGGTAGGAAGCCTTAATGTTCCTCACTGGTAGGAAGCCTAATGTTCCTCACTGGTAGGAAGCCTAGGTTAATGTTCCTCACTGGTAGGAAGCCTAGGTTAATGTTCCTCACTGGTAGGAAGCCTAGGTTAATGTTCCTCACTGGTAGGAAGCCTAGGTTAATGTTCCTCACTGGTAGGAAGCCTAGGTTAATGTTCCTCACTGGTAGGAAGCCTAGGTTAATGTTCCTCACTGGTAGGAAGCCTAGGTTAATGTTCCTCACTGGTAGGAAGCCTAGGTTAATGTTCCTCACTGGTAGGAAGCCTAGGTTAATGTTCCTCACTGGTAGGAAGCCTAGGTTAATGTTCCTCACTGGTAGGAAGCCTAGGTTAATGTTCCTCACTGGTAGGAAGCCTAGGTTAATGTTCCTCACTGGTAGGAAGCCTAGGTTAATGTTCCTCACTGGTAGGAAGCCTAGGTTAATGTTCCTCACTGGTAGGAAGCCTAGGTTAATGTTCCTCACTGGTAGGAAGCCTAGGTTAATGTTCCTCACTGGTAGGAAGCCTAGGTTAATGTTCCTCACTGGTAGGAAGCCTAGGTTAATGTTCCTCACTGGTAGGAAGCCTAGGTTAATGTTCCTCACTGGTAGGAAGCCTAGGTTAATGTTCCTCACTGGTAGGAAGCCTAGGTTAATGTTCCTCACTGGTAGGAAGCCTAGGTTAATGTTCCTCACTGGTAGGAAGCCTAGGTTAATGTTCCTCACTGGTAGGAAGCCTAGGAAGCCTAGGTTAATGTTCCTCACTGGTAGGAAGCCTAGGTTAATGTTCCTCACTGGTAGGAAGCCTAGGTTAATGTTCCTCACTGGTAGGAAGCCTAGGTTAATGTTCCTCACTGGTAGGAAGCCTAGGTTAATGTTCCTCACTGGTAGGAAGCCTAGGTTAATGTTCCTCACTGGTAGGAAGCCTAGGTTAATGTTCCTCACTGGTAGGAAGCCTAGGTTAATGTTCCTCACTGGTAGGAAGCCTAGGTTAATGTTCCTCACTGGTAGGAAGCCTAGGTTAATGTTCCTCACTGGTAGGAAGCCTAGGTTAATGTTCCTCACTGGTAGGAAGCCTAGGTTAATGTTCCTCACTGGTAGGAAGCCTAGGTTAATGTTCCTCACTGGTAGGAAGCCTAGGTTAATGTTCCTCACTGGTAGGAAGCCTAGGTTAATGTTCCTCACTGGTAGGAAGCCTAGGTTAATGTTCCTCACTGGTAGGAAGCCTAGGTTAATGTTCCTCACTGGTAGGAAGCCTAGGTTAATGTTCCTCACTGGTAGGAAGCCTAGGTTAATGTTCCTCACTGGTAGGAAGCCTAGGTTAATGTTCCTCACTGGTAGGAAGCCTAGGTTAATGTTCCTCACTGGTAGGAAGCCTAGGTTAATGTTCCTCACTGGTAGGAAGCCTAGGTTAATGTTCCTCACTGGTAGGAAGCCTAGGTTAATGTTCCTCACTGGTAGGAAGCCTAGGTTAATGTTCCTCACTGGTAGGAAGCCTAGGTTAATGTTCCTCACTGGTAGGAAGCCTAGGTTAATGTTCCTCACTGGTAGGAAGCCTAGGTTAATGTTCCTCACTGGTAGGAAGCCTAGGTTAATGTTCCTCACTGGTAGGAAGCCTAGGTTAATGTTCCTCACTGGTAGGAAGCCTAGGTTAATGTTCCTCACTGGTAGGAAGCCTAGGTTAATGTTCCTCACTGGTAGGAAGCCTAGGTTAATGTTCCTCACTGGTAGGAAGCCTAGGTTAATGTTCCTCACTGGTAGGAAGCCTAGGTTAATGTTCCTCACTGGTAGGAAGCCTAGGTTAATGTTCCTCACTGGTAGGAAGCCTAGGTTAATGTTCCTCACTGGTAGGAAGCCTAGGTTAATGTTCCTCACTGGTAGGAAGCCTAGGTTAATGTTCCTCACTGGTAGGAAGCCTAGGTTAATGTTCCTCACTGGTAGGAAGCCTAGGTTAATGTTCCTCACTGGTAGGAAGCCTAGGTTAATGTTCCTCACTGGTAGGAAGCCTAGGTTAATGTTCCTCACTGGTAGGAAGCCTAGGTTAATGTTCCTCACTGGTAGGAAGCCTAGGTTAATGTTCCTCACTGGTAGGAAGCCTAGGTTAATGTTCCTCACTGGTAGGAAGCCTAGGTTAATGTTCCTCACTGGTAGGAAGCCTAGGTTAATGTTCCTCACTGGTAGGAAGCCTAGGTTAATGTTCCTCACTGGTAGGAAGCCTAGGTTAATGTTCCTCACTGGTAGGAAGCCTAGGTTAATGTTCCTCACTGGTAGGAAGCCTAGGTTAATGTTCCTCACTGGTAGGAAGCCTAGGTTAATGTTCCTCACTGGTAGGTTAATGTTCCTCACTGGTAGGAAGCCTAGGTTAATGTTCCTCACTGGTAGGAAGCCTAGGTTAATGTTCCTCACTGGTAGGAAGCCTAGGTTAATGTTCCTCACTGGTAGGAAGCCTAGGTTAATGTTCCTCACTGGTAGGAAGCCTAGGTTAATGTTCCTCACTGGTAGGAAGCCTAGGTTAATGTTCCTCACTCACTGGTAGGAAGCCTAGGTTAATGTTCCTCACTGGTAGGAAGCCTAGGTTAATGTTCCTCACTGGTAGGAAGCCTAGGTTAATGTTCCTCACTGGTAGGAAGCCTAGGTTAATGTTCCTCACTGGTAGGAAGCCTAGGTTAATGTTCCTCACTGGTAGGAAGCCTAGGTTAATGTTCCTCACTGGTAGGAAGCCTAGGTTAATGTTCCTCACTGGTAGGAAGCCTAGGTTAATGTTCCTGGTAGGAAGCCTAGGTTAATGTTCTCACTGGTAGGAAGCCTAGGTTAATGTTCCTCACTGGTAGGAAGCCTAGGTTAATGTTCCTCACTGGTAGGAAGCCTAGGTTAATGTTCCTCACTGGTAGGAAGCCTAGGTTAATGTTCCTCACTGGTAGGAAGCCTAGGTTAATGTTCCTCACTGGTAGGAAGCCTAGGTTAATGTTCCTCACTGGTAGGAAGCCTAGGTTAATGTTCCTCACTGGTAGGAAGCCTAGGTTAATGTTCCTCACTGGTAGGAAGCCTAGGTTAATGTTCCTCACTGGTAGGAAGCCTAGGTTAATGTTCCTCACTGGTAGGAAGCCTAGGTTAATGTTCCTCACTGGTAGGAAGCCTAGGTTAATGTTCCTCACTGGTAGGAAGCCTAGGTTAATGTTCCTCACTGGTAGGAAGCCTAGGTTAATGTTCCTCACTGGTAGGAAGCCTAGGTTAATGTTCCTCACTGGTAGGAAGCCTAGGTTAATGTTCCTCACTGGTAGGAAGCCTAGGTTAATGTTCCTCACTGGTAGGAAGCCTAGGTTAATGTTCCTCACTGGTAGGAAGCCTAGGTTAATGTTCCTCACTGGTAGGAAGCCTAGGTTAATGTTCCTCACTGGTAGGAAGCCTAGGTTAATGTTCCTCACTGGTAGGAAGCCTAGGTTAATGTTCCTCACTGGTAGGAAGCCTAGGTTAATGTTCCTCACTGGTAGGAAGCCTAGGTTAATGTTCCTCACTGGTAGGAAGCCTAGGTTAATGTTCCTCACTGGTAGGAAGCCTAGGTTAATGTTCCTCACTGGTAGGAAGCCTAGGTTAATGTTCCTCACTGGTAGGAAGCCTAGGTTAATGTTCCTCACTGGTAGGAAGCCTAGGTTAATGTTCCTCACTGGTAGGAAGCCTAGGTTAATGTTCCTCACTGGTAGGAAGCCTAGGTTAATGTTCCTCACTGGTAGGAAGCCTAGGTTAATGTTCCTCACTGGTAGGAAGCCTAGTTCCTCACTGGTAGGAAGCCTAGGTTAATGTTCCTCACTGGTAGGAAGCCTAGGTTAATGTTCCTGGTAGGAAGCCTAGGTTAATGTTCCTCACTGGTAGGAAGCCTAGGTTAATGTTCCTCACTGGTAGGAAGCCTAGGTTAATGTTCCTCACTGGTAGGAAGCCTAGGTTAATGTTCCTCACTGGTAGGAAGCCTAGGTTAATGTTCCTCACTGGTAGGAAGCCTAGGTTAATGTTCCTCACTGGTAGGAAGCCTAGGTTAATGTTCCTCACTGGTAGGAAGCCTAGGTTAATGTTCCTCACTGGTAGGAAGCCTAGGTTAATGTTCCTCACTGGTAGGAAGCCTAGGTTAATGTTCCTCACTGGTAGGAAGCCTAGGTTAATGTTCCTCACTGGTAGGAAGCCTAGGTTAATGTTCCTCACTGGTAGGAAGCCTAGGTTAATGTTCCTCACTGGTAGGAAGCCTAGGTTAATGTTCCTCACTGGTAGGAAGCCTAGGTTAATGTTCCTCACTGGTAGGAAGCCTAGGTTAATGTTCCTCACTGGTAGGAAGCCTAGGTTAATGTTCCTCACTGGTAGGAAGCCTAGGTTAATGTTCCTCACTGGTAGGAAGCCTAGGTTAATGTTCCTCACTGGTAGGAAGCCTAGGTTAATGTTCCTCACTGGTAGGAAGCCTAGGTTAATGTTCCTCACTGGTAGGAAGCCTAGGTTAATGTTCCTCCTACTCACTGGTAGGAAGCCTAATGTTCCTCAATGGTAGGAAGCCTAGGTTAATGTTCACTGGTAGGAAGCCTAGGTTAATGTTCCTCACTGGTAGGAAGGTTAATGTTCCTAGGTTAATGTTCCTCACTGGTAGGAAGCCTAGGTTAATGTTCCTCACTGGTAGGAAGCCTAGGTTAATGTTCCTCACTGGTAGGAAGCCTAGGTTAATGTTCCTCACTGGTAGGAAGCCTAGGTTAATGTTCCTCACTGGTAGGAAGCCTAGGTTAATGTTCCTCACTGGTAGGAAGCCTAGGTTAATGTTCCTCACTGGTAGGAAGCCTAGGTTAATGTTCCTCACTGGTAGGAAGCCTAGGTTAATGTTCCTCACTGGTAGGAAGCCTAGGTTAATGTTCCTCACTGGTAGGAAGCCTAGGTTAATGTTCCTCACTGGTAGGAAGCCTAGGTTAATGTTCCTCACTGGTAGGAAGCCTAGGTTAATGTTCCTCAATGTTCCTCACTGGTAGGAAGCCTAGGTTAATGTTCCTCACTGGTAGGAAGCCTAGGTTAATGTTCCTCACTGGTAGGAAGCCTAGGTTAATGTTCCTCACTGGTAGGAAGCCTAGGTTAATGTTCCTCACTGGTAGGAAGCCTAGGTTAATGTTCCTCACTGGTAGGAAGCCTAGGTTAATGTTCCTCACTGGTAGGCCTAGGTTAGCCTCACTGGTAGGAAGCCTAATGTTCCTCACTGGTAGGAAGCCTAGGTTAATGTTCCTCACTGGTAGGAAGCCTAGGTTAATGTTCCTCACTGGTAGGAAGCCTAGGTTAATGTTCCTCACTGGTAGGAAGCCTAGGTTAATGTTCCTCACTGGTAGGAAGCCTAGGTTAATGTTCCTCACTGGTAGGAAGCCTAGGTTAATGTTCCTCACTGGTAGGAAGCCTAGGTTAATGTTCCTCACTGGTAGGAAGCCTAATGTTCCTCACTGGTAGGAAGCCTAGGTTAATGTTCCTCACTGGTAGGAAGCCTAGGTTAATGTTCCTCACTGGTAGGAAGCCTAGGTTAATGTTCCTCACTGGTAGGAAGCCTAGGTTAATGTTCCTCACTGGTAGGAAGCCTAGGTTAATGTTCCACTGGTAGGAAGCCTAGGTTAATGTTCCTCACTGGTAGGAAGCCTAGGTTAATGTTCCTCACTGGTAGGAAGCCTAGGTTAATGTTCCTCACTGGTAGGAAGCCTAGGTTAATGTTCCTCACTGGTAGGAAGCCTAGGTTAATGTTCCTCACTGGTAGGAAGCCTAGGTTAATGTTCCTCACTGGTAGGAAGCCTAGGTTAATGTTCCTCACTCCTAGGTTAATGTTCCTGGTAGGAAGCCTAGGTTAATGTTCCTCACTGGTAGGAAGCCTAGGTTAATGTTCCTCACTGGTAGGAAGCCTAGGTTAATGTTCCTCACTGGTAGGAAGCCTAGGTTAATGTTCCTCACTGGTAGGAAGCCTAGGTTAATGTTCCTCACTGGTAGGAAGCCTAGGTTAATGTTCCTCACTGGTAGGAAGCCTAGGTTAATGTTCCTCACTGGTAGGAAGCCTAGGTTAATGTTCCTCACTGGTAGGAAGCCTAGGTTAATGTTCCTCACTGGTAGGAAGCCTAGGTTAATGTTCCTCACTGGTAGGAAGCCTAGGTTAATGTTCCTCACTGGTAGGAAGCCTAGGTTAATGTTCCTCACTGGTAGGAAGCCTAGGTTAATGTTCCTCACTGGTAGGAAGCCTAGGTTAATGTTCCTCACTGGTAGGAAGCCTAGGTTAATGTTCCTCACTGGTAGGAAGCCTAGGTTAATGTTCCTCACTGGTAGGAAGCCTAGGTTAATGTTCCTCACTGGTAGGAAGCCTAGGTTAATGTTCCTCACTGGTAGGAAGCCTAGGTTAATGTTCCTCACTGGTAGGAAGCCTAGGTTAATGTTCCTCACTGGTAGGAAGCCTAGGTTAATGTTCCTCACTGGTAGGAAGCCTAGGTTAATGTTCCTCACTGGTAGGAAGCCTAGGTTAATGTTCCTCACTGGTAGGAAGCCTAGGTTAATGTTCCTCACTGGTAGGAAGCCTAGGTTAATGTTCCTCACTGGTAGGAAGCCTAGGTTAATGTTCCTCACTGGTAGGAAGCCTAGGTTAATGTTCCTCACTGGTAGGAAGCCTAGGTTAATGTTCCTCACTGGTAGGAAGCCTAGGTTAATGTTCCTCACTGGTAGGAAGCCTAGGTTAATGTTCCTCACTGGTAGGAAGCCTAGGTTAATGTTCCTCACTGGTAGGAAGCCTAGGTTAATGTTCCTCACTGGTAGGAAGCCTAGGTTAATGTTCCTCACTGGTAGGAAGCCTAGGTTAATGTTCCTCACTGGTAGGAAGCCTAGGTTAATGTTCCTCACTGGTAGGAAGCCTAGGTTAATGTTCCTCACTGGTAGGAAGCCTAGGTTAATGTTCCTCACTGGTAGGAAGCCTAGGTTAATGTTCCTCACTGGTAGGAAGCCTAGGTTAATGTTCCTCACTGGTAGGAAGCCTAGGTTAATGTTCCTCACTGGTAGGAAGCCTAGGTTAATGTTCCTCACTGGTAGGAAGCCTAGGTTAATGTTCCTCACTGGTAGGAAGCCTAGGTTAATGTTCCTCACTGGTAGGAAGCCTAGGTTAATGTTCCTCACTGGTAGGAAGCCTAGGTTAATGTTCCTCACTGGTAGGAAGCCTAGGTTAATGTTCCTGGTAGGAAGCACTGGTAGGAAGCCTAGGTTAATGTTCCTCACTGGTAGGAAGCCTAGGTTAATGTTCCTCACTGGTAGGAAGCCTAGGTTAATGTTCCTCACTGGTAGGAAGCCTAGGTTAATGTTCCTCACTGGTAGGAAGCCTAGGTTAATGTTCCTCACTGGTAGGAAGCCTAGGTTAATGTTCCTCACTGGTAGGAAGCCTAGGTTAATGTTCCTCACTGGTAGGAAGCCTAGGTTAATGTTCCTCACTGGTAGGAAGCCTAGGTTAATGTTCCTCACTGGTAGGAAGCCTAGGTTAATGTTCCTCACTGGTAGGAAGCCTAGGTTAATGTTCCTCACTGGTAGGAAGCCTAGGTTAATGTTCCTCACTGGTAGGAAGCCTAGGTTAATGTTCCTCACTGGTAGGAAGCCTAGGTTAATGTTCCTCACTGGTAGGAAGCCTAGGTTAATGTTCCTCACTGGTAGGAAGCCTAGGTTAATGTTCCTCACTGGTAGGAAGCCTAGGTTAATGTTCCTCACTGGTAGGAAGCCTAGGTTAATGTTCCTCACTGGTAGGAAGCCTAGGTTAATGTTCCTCACTGGTAGGAAGCCTAGGTTAATGTTCCTCACTGGTAGGAAGCCTAGGTTAATGTTCCTCACTGGTAGGAAGCCTAGGTTAATGTTCCTCACTGGTAGGAAGCCTAGGTTAATGTTCCTCACTGGTAGGAAGCCTAGGTTAATGTTCCTCACTGGTAGGAAGCCTAGGTTAATGTTCCTCACTGGTAGGAAGCCTAGGTTAATGTTCCTCACTGGTAGGAAGCCTAGGTTAATGTTCCTCACTGGTAGGAAGCCTAGGTTAATGTTCCTCACTGGTAGGAAGCCTAGGTTAATGTTCCTCACTGGTAGGAAGCCTAGGTTAATGTTCCTCACTGGTAGGAAGCCTAGGTTAATGTTCCTCACTGGTAGGAAGCCTAGGTTAATGTTCCTCACTGGTAGGAAGCCTAGGTTAATGTTCCTCACTGGTAGGAAGCCTAGGTTAATGTTCCTCACTGGTAGGAAGCCTAGGTTAATGTTCCTCACTGGTAGGAAGCCTAGGTTAATGTTCCTCACTGGTAGGAAGCCTAGGTTAATGTTCCTCACTGGTAGGAAGCCTAGGTTAATGTTCCTCACTGGTAGGAAGCCTAGGTTAATGTTCCTCACTGGTAGGAAGCCTAGGTTAATGTTCCTCACTGGTAGGAAGCCTAGGTTAATGTTCCTCACTGGTAGGAAGCCTAGGTTAATGTTCCTCACTGGTAGGAAGCCTAGGTTAATGTTCACTCACTGGTAGGAAGCCTAGGTTAATGTTCCTCACTGGTAGGAAGCCTAGGTTAATGTTCCTCACTGGTAGGAAGCCTAGGTTAATGTTCCTCACTGGTAGGAAGCCTAGGTTAATGTTCCTCACTGGTAGGAAGCCTAGGTTAATGTTCCTCACTGGTAGGAAGCCTAGGTTAATGTTCCTCACTGGTAGGAAGCCTAGGTTAATGTTCCTCACTGGTAGGAAGCCTAGGTTAATGTTCCTCACTGGTAGGAAGCCTAGGTTAATGTTCCTCACTGGTAGGAAGCCTAGGTTAATGTTCCTCACTGGTAGGAAGCCTAGGTTAATGTTCCTCACTGGTAGGAAGCCTAGGTTAATGTTCCTCACTGGTAGGAAGCCTAGGTTAATGTTCCTCACTGGTAGGAAGCCTAGGTTAATGTTCCTCACTGGTAGGAAGCCTAGGTTAATGTTCCTCACTGGTAGGAAGCCTAGGTTAATGTTCCTCACTGGTAGGAAGCCTAGGTTAATGTTCCTCACTGGTAGGAAGCCTAGGTTAATGTTCCTCACTGGTAGGAAGCCTAGGTTAATGTTCCTCACTGGTAGGAAGCCTAGGTTAATGTTCCTCACTGGTAGGAAGCCTAGGTTAATGTTCCTCACTGGTAGGAAGCCTAGGTTAATGTTCCTCACTGGTAGGAAGCCTAGGTTAATGTTCCTCACTGGTAGGAAGCCTAGGTTAATGTTCCTCACTGGTAGGAAGCCTAGGTTAATGTTCCTCACTGGTAGGAAGCCTAGGTTAATGTTCCTCACTGGTAGGAAGCCTAGGTTAATGTTCCTCACTGGTAGGAAGCCTAGGTTAATGTTCCTCACTGGTAGGAAGCCTAGGTTAATGTTCCTCACTGGTAGGAAGCCTAGGTTAATGTTCCTCACTGGTAGGAAGCCTAGGTTAATGTTCCTCACTGGTAGGAAGCCTAGGTTAATGTTCCTCACTGGTAGGAAGCCTAGGTTAATGTTCCTCACTGGTAGGAAGCCTAGGTTAATGTTCCTCACTGGTAGGAAGCCTAGGTTAATGTTCCTCACTGGTAGGAAGCCTAGGTTAATGTTCCTCACTGGTAGGAAGCCTAGGTTAATGTTCCTCACTGGTAGGAAGCCTAGGTTAATGTTCCTCACTGGTAGGAAGCCTAGGTTAATGTTCCTCACTGGTAGGAAGCCTAGGTTAATGTTCCACTCACTGGTAGGAAGCCTAGGTTAATGTTCCTCACTGGTAGGAAGCCTAGGTAGGAAGCCTAAATGTTCCTCACTGGTAGGAAGCCTAGGTTAATGTTCCTCACTGGTAGGAAGCCTAGGTTAATGTTCTGGTAGGAAGCCTAGGTTAATGTTCCTCACTGGTAGGAAGCCTAGGTTAATGTTCCTCACTGGTAGGAAGCCTAGGTTAATGTTCCTCACTGGTAGGAAGCCTAGGTTAATGTTCCTCACTGGTAGGAAGCCTAGGTTAATGTTCCTCACTGGTAGGAAGCCTAGGTTAATGTTCCTCACTGGTAGGAAGCCTAGGTTAATGTTCCTCACTGGTAGGAAGCCTAGGTTAATGTTCCTCACTGGTAGGAAGCCTAGGTTAATGTTCCTCACTGGTAGGAAGCCTAGGTTAATGTTCCTCACTGGTAGGAAGCCTAGGTTAATGTTCCTCACTGGTAGGAAGCCTAGGTTAATGTTCCTCACTGGTAGGAAGCCTAGGTTAATGTTCCTCACTGGTAGGAAGCCTAGGTTAATGTTCCTCACTGGTAGGAAGCCTAGGTTAATGTTCCTCACTGGTAGGAAGCCTAGGTTAATGTTCCTCACTGGTAGGAAGCCTAGGTTAATGTTCCTCACTGGTAGGAAGCCTAGGTTAATGTTCCTCACTGGTAGGAAGCCTAGGTTAATGTTCCTCACTGGTAGGAAGCCTAGGTTAATGTTCCTCACTGGTAGGAAGCCTAGGTTAATGTTCCTCACTGGTAGGAAGCCTAGGTTAATGTTCCTCACTGGTAGGAAGCCTAGGTTAATGTTCCTCACTGGTAGGAAGCCTAGGTTAATGTTCCTCACTGGTAGGAAGCCTAGGTTAATGTTCCTCACTGGTAGGAAGCCTAGGTTAATGTTCCTCACTGGTAGGAAGCCTAGGTTAATGTTCCTCACTGGTAGGAAGCCTAGGTTAATGTTCCTCACTGGTAGGAAGCCTAGGTTAATGTTCCTCACTGGTAGGAAGCCTAGGTTAATGTTCCTCACTGGTAGGAAGCCTAGGTTAATGTTCCTCACTGGTAGGAAGCCTAGGTTAATGTTCCTCACTGGTAGGAAGCCTAGGTTAATGTTCCTCACTGGTAGGAAGCCTAGGTTAATGTTCCTCACTGGTAGGAAGCCTAGGTTAATGTTCCTCACTGGTAGGAAGCCTAGGTTAATGTTCCTCACTGGTAGGAAGCCTAGGTTAATGTTCCTCACTGGTAGGAAGCCTAGGTTAATGTTCCTCACTGGTAGGAAGCCTAGGTTAATGTTCCTCACTGGTAGGAAGCCTAGGTTAATGTTCCTCACTGGTAGGAAGCCTAGGTTAATGTTCCTCACTGGTAGGAAGCCTAGGTTAATGTTCCACTGGTAGGAAGCCTAGGTTAATGTTCCACTGGTAGGAAGCCTAGGTTAATGTTCCTCACTGGTAGGAAGCCTAGGTTAATGTTCCTCACTGGTAGGAAGCCTAGGTTAATGTTCCTCACTGGTAGGAAGCCTAGGTTAATGTTCCTCACTGGTAGGAAGCCTAGGTTAATGTTCCTCACTGGTAGGAAGCCTAGGTTAATGTTCCTCACTGGTAGGAAGCCTAGGTTAATGTTCCTCACTGGTAGGAAGCCTAGGTTAATGTTCCTCACTGGTAGGAAGCCTAGGTTAATGTTCCTCACTGGTAGGAAGCCTAGGTTAATGTTCCTCACTGGTAGGAAGCCTAATGTTCCTCACTGGTTAATGTTCCTCACTGGTAGGAAGCCTAGGTTAATGTTCCTCACTGGTAGGAAGCCTAGGTTAATGTTCCTCACTGGTAGGAAGCCTAGGTTAATGTTCCTCACTGGTAGGAAGCCTAGGTTAATGTTCCTCACTGGTAGGAAGCCTAGGTTAATGTTCCTCACTGGTAGGAAGCCTAGGTTAATGTTCCTCACTGGTAGGAAGCCTAGGTTAATGTTCCTCACTGGTAGGAAGCCTAGGTTAATGTTCCTCACTGGTAGGAAGCCTAGGTTAATGTTCCTCACTGGTAGGAAGCCTAGGTTAATGTTCCTCACTGGTAGGAAGCCTAGGTTAATGTTCCACTGGTAGGAAGCCTAGGTAATGTTCCTCACTGGTAGGAAGCCTAGGTTAATGTTCCTCACTGGTAGGAAGCCTAGGTTAATGTTCCTCACTGGTAGGAAGCCTAGGTTAATGTTCCTCACTGGTAGGAAGCCTAGGTTAATGTTCCTCACTGGTAGGAAGCCTAGGTTAATGTTCGTCACTGGTAGGAAGCCTAGGTTAATGTTCCTCACTGGTAGGAAGCCTAGGTTAATGTTCCTCACTGGTAGGAAGCCTAGGTTAATGTTCCTCACTGGTAGGAAGCCTAGGTTAATGTTCCTCACTGGTAGGAAGCCTAGGTTAATGTTCCTCACTGGTAGGAAGCCTAGGTTAATGTTCCTCACTGGTAGGAAGCCTAGGTTAATGTTCCTCACTGGTAGGAAGCCTAGGTTAATGTTCCTCACTGGTAGGAAGCCTAGGTTAATGTTCCTCACTGGTAGGAAGCCTAGGTTAATGTTCCTCACTGGTAGGAAGCCTAGGTTAATGTTCCTCACTGGTAGGAAGCCTAGGTTAATGTTCCTCACTGGTAGGAAGCCTAGGTTAATGTTCCTCACTGGTAGGAAGCCTAGGTTAATGTTCCTCACTGGTAGGAAGCCTAGGTTAATGTTCCTCACTGGTAGGAAGCCTAGGTTAATGTTCGTCACTGGTAGGAAGCCTAGGTTAATGTTCCTCACTGGTAGGAAGCCTAGGTTAATGTTCCTCACTGGTAGGAAGCCTAGGTTAATGTTCCTCACTGGTAGGAAGCCTAGGTTAATGTTCCTCACTGGTAGGAAGCCTAGGTTAATGTTCCTCACTGGTAGGAAGCCTAGGTTAATGTTCCTCACTGGTAGGAAGCCTAGGTTAATGTTCCTCACTGGTAGGAAGCCTAGGTTAATGTTCCTCACTGGTAGGAAGCCTAGGTTAATGTTCCTCACTGGTAGGAAGCCTAGGTTAATGTTCCTCACTGGTAGGAAGCCTAGGTTAATGTTCCTCACTGGTAGGAAGCCTAGGTTAATGTTCCTCACTGGTAGGAAGCCTAGGTTAATGTTCCTCACTGGTAGGAAGCCTACGTTAATGTAAACAAGGGACGTCTGGACATCCAGACTCTGCACCTGTTTCCGGTTCCAATCACTCTCGGAACTCAACTGTTAATCAACTGGCGTAAGGGGGTCACTAATCCTGCTGGGCTCTATCGTGGCTCCATGTGTAACCGAGTATGGAGTCCGTCTGCACCGCGGCGCGTGTAGTGGCCCCGTCGTTAATTACTCTCACCAATTTCGTTCTGGTGTCTCTGTGACTGAACAATTTAAATAGTGCAGGTCCATCATTTACCTCATCTACGGGTACAGCCCTAAAGAATTAACTACCAAAGTATCGTGCAACATGTAACAAGCAGATTATCTTCCCATTACGCGAACACTCCAATTTCAACGCTCTCAATACCTGAAACACACACAATTATACAACACAAGCAAAATTATATAATACATGTTGGCAACATTAATAATTTTGTAACTAGCGTCAAAAGATTGTTATTTGCTTAGCTAAACAAGTAGAGGGTTCAGTTCCTGAAATTATGTGCCTCTGTAATCCTTTACACCACCGCCCACATGGGTATGGGGTGCATAATAAAGAAAGAAATTGAATTGAAACATGTTGGCAATATCCTGACCACCAAAACACTCTTCATTATACAAGTCTTGTAAATAAATTGGTAAATATTCAAGACAAATATGGAATCCTGCATAAAACATTTTTTTAAATTATTATAATAACAATTACGTTCTAATAAAGGATTTAATTTCTTTACTAATAAATGTTTATATATATAGCCAGAACGCACTTCTACGCCTACAATGCAAGGCCCGATTTGCCTAATAAGCCAAGTTTTCATGAAATAATTGTTTTTCGACTACCTAACCTACCTAACCTAACCTAACCTAACTTTTTCGGCTACCAAACCTAACCTAACCTATAAAGATAGGTTAGGTTAGGTTAGGTTCGGTCATATATTTACATTAATTTTAACTCCAATAAAAAAAAAATTGACCTCATACATAATGAAATGGGTAGCTTTATCATTTCATAAGAAAAAAATTTGAGAAAATATATTAATTCAGGAAAACTTGGCTTATTAGGCAAATCGGGCCTTGCATAGTAGGCTGGGAAGTGCGTTCTGGCTATTAGGTACGACATATATATATATATATATATATATATATATATATATATATATATATATATATATATATATATATATATATATATATATATATATATATATATATATATATATATATATATATATATATATATATATATGTATATAGTTATATATATATATATATATATATATATAGTATATATATATATATCTATATATATAATATATATAGTAGCCAGAACGCACTTCTCAGCCTACTATGCAAGGCCCGATTTGCCTAATAAGCCAAGTTTTTCATGAATTAATTGTTTTTTGACTACCTAACCTACCTAACCTAACCTAACCTAACTTTTTCGGCTACCTAACCTAACCTAACCTCTTCGGCTACCTAACCTAACCTAACCTATAGAGATAGGTTAGGTTAGGTTAGGTAGGGTTGGTTAGGTTCGGTCATATATCTACGTTAATTTTACCTCCAATAAAAGAAAATTGACCTCAAACATAATCAAATGGGTAGCTTTATCATTTCATAAGAAAAAAATAATAGAGAAAATATATTAATTCAGGAAAACTTGGCTTATTAGGCAAATTGGGCCTTGCATAGTAGGCTGAGAAGTGAGTTCTGGCTACTAGGTACGACATATTATATATATATATATATATATAGCATATATATATATATATATATATATATATATATATATATATCTATATATATATTATATATATATATGCGAACAAGCCTGAATGGTCCCCAGGACAATATGCAACTGAAAACTCACACCCCAGAAGTGACTCGAAACCCATACTCCCAGAAGCAACGCAACTGGTATGTACAAGACGCCTTAATCCACTTGAACATCACGACCGGACAAAATGAGGTGATAGCCGAGGCTATTTGAACCACCCCACCGCCGGCACTCGGATAGTAATCTTGGGCATAGCATTTTACCAAATCACCTCATTCTTTGGGGCACACGTGAGGAACACAAATGCGAACAAGCCTGAATGGTCCCCAGGACAATATGCAACTGAAAACTCACACCCCAGAAGTGACTCGAACCCATACTCCCAGAAGCAACGCAACTGGTATGTACAAGACGCTTAATCCACTTGACCATCACGACCGGACAAAATGAGGTGATAGCCGAGGCTATTTGAACCACCCCACCGCCGGCACCACGGATAGTAATCTTGGGCATAGCATTTTTACCAAATCACCTCATTCTTTGGGGCACACGTGAGGTACACAAATGTGAACAAGCCTGAATGGTCCCCAGGACAATATGCAACTGAAAACTCATGGGAGTATGGGTTCGAGTCACTTCTGGGGTGTGAGTTTTCAGTTATATATATATATATATATATATATATATATATATATATATATATATATATATATATATATATATATATAATATATATATATATATATATTAATATATACGGCGAGGAGTGTTCTCCGCCCAATTGTAAATTTTTCTGAAGCAATTAGAGACCTGAAGGACAGAACAAATGTATAATTAGTGAAATTGGTCGTCCTTTGTCGAGACGACATAAATGTACAAGATCTTATATATATATTAATTCGGTATTAATAGTTTAGTATTTTATTACAGGCAATAATTATAAAATGTTTGGTACCAGTAACTTATTCTAAATATTATTGACTGTAAGACGAGCCATTTAATTTGTTCTTTAAATCAATTATCGTAGTTCCTAAAGATTTTGATCGACTTAATATATTTGGTTGAAAAAATATACAATATTTCATATTAGAGAGTTAAGAGTTATTAGTTACACATCGAAACACATATGAGCTCTCAGTTTATATTCAACACAATTTCATTTATCATGTTATATATGGTGTGTGGGGGGGGGGGGGAGATGGTAGCCTCGTGGACATAACCACACTCCTGGCCGTAACTTAAGCCTCGTGGACATACCCACACTCCTGGCCGTAACTTAAGCCTCGTGGACATAACCACACTCTTGGCCGTAACTTAAGCCTCGTGGACATAACCACACTCCTGGCCGTAACTTAAGCCTCGTGGACATAACCACATCCTGGCCGTAACTTAAGCCTCGTGGACATAACCACACTCCTGGCCGTAACTTAAGCCTCGTGGACATAACCCCACTCCTGGCAGTAACTTAAGCCTCCTGGACCATAACCACACTCCTGGCCGTAACTTAAGCCTCGGGGACATAACCACTCCTGGCCGTAACTTAAGCCTCGTGGACATAACCACACTCCTGGCAGTAACTTAAGCCTCCTGGACATAACCACACTCCTGGCCGTAACTTAAGCCTCGTGGACATAACCACACTCCTGGCCGTAACTTAAGCCTCGGGGACATAACCACACTCCTGGCAGTAACTTGAGCCTCCTGGGACATAACCACACTCCTGGCCGTAACTTAAGCCTCGGGGACATAACCACACTCCTGGCCGTAACTTAAGCCTCGTGGACATAACCACACTCCTGGGCAGTAACTTAAGCCTCGTGGACATAACCACACTCCTGGCAGTAACTTAAGCCTCGTGGACATAACCACACTCCTGGCCGTAACTTAAGCCTCGGGGACATAACCACACTCCTGGCCGTAACTTAAGCCTCGTGGACATAACCTCACTCCTGGCCGTAACTTAAGCCTCGTGGACATAACCTCACTCCTGGCCGTAACTTAAGCCTCGTGGACATAACCTCACTCCTGGCCGTAACTTAAGCCTCGTGGACATAAACTCAACTCCTGGCCGTAACTTAAGCCTCGTGGACATAACCTCACTCCTGGCCGTAACTTAAGCCTCGTGGACATAACCACACTCCTGGCCGTAACTTAAGCCTCGTGGACCATAACCACACTCCTGGCCGTAACTTAAGCCTCGTGGACATAACCACACTCTTGGCCGTAACTTAAGCCTCGTGGACATAACCACACTCCTGGCCGTAACTTAAGCCTCGTGGACATAACCACACTCCTGGCCGTAACTTAAGCCTCGTGGACATAACCACACTCTGGCCGTAACTTAAGCCTCGTGGACATAACCCCACTCCTGGCAGTAACTTAAGCCTCCTGGACATAACCACACTCCTGGCCGTAACTTAAGCCTCGGGGACATAACCACACTCCTGGCCGTAACTTAAGCCTCGTGGACATAACCACACTCCTGGCAGTAACTTAAGCCTCCTGGACATAACCACACTCCTGGCCGTAACTTAAGCCTCGTGGACATAACCACACTCCTGGCCGTAACTTAAGCCTCGGGGACATAACCACACTCCTGGCAGTAACTTGAGCCTCCTGGACATAACCACACTCCTGGCCGTAACTTAAGCCTCGGGACATAACCACACTCCTGGCCGTAACTTAAGCCTCGTGGACATAACCACACTCCTGGCAGTAACTTAAGCCTCGTGGACATAACCACACTCCTGGCAGTAACTTAAGCCTCGTGGACATAACCACACTCCTGGCCGTAACTTAAGCCTCGGGGACATAACCACACTCCTGGCCGTAACTTAAGCCTCGTGGACATAACCTCACTCCTGGCCGTAACTTAAGCCTCGTGGACATAACCTCACTCCTGGCCGTAACTTAAGCCTCGTGGACATAACCTCACTCCTGGCCGTAACTTAAGCCTCGTGGACATAAACTCACTCCTGGCCGTAAACTTAAGCCTCGTGGACATAACCTCACTCCTGGCCGTAACTTAAGCCTCGTGGACATAACCACACTCCTGGCCGTAACTTAAGCCTCGTGGACATAACCACACTCCTGGCCGTAACTTAAGCCTCGTGGACATAACCACACTCCTGGCCGTAACTTAAGCCTCGTGGACATAACTTCACTCCTGGCCAGCTGGATTTTCAGCAAGCCAATTAAGAGCTTCTTGTGTGACAGGCTACACACACACAGTGTGCTCTGAGGTAGAGAGCGGGGTGGGACGGTCCCCCAGGCGCTGAGAGAGGAAGTAGCAGGAATTAGTTGTGCTGAGAGATTGGCACGTGGAGAATCTCGTAGGATCTGAGATTAGAAGCTGTGAGTAGATTTGAGGTAAGGACGGGCTGAGCTGTGATAGCTTCATTAGCGGAAGCTGTTTCCCTCAAACTTTTCAATTATCACAACGCAATGCACAAGCTGATTACATCTCATCTTCTTTTAGTTATATATAAACTAAGTTTTCAGTTGCATATAGTCCTGGGGACCATTCAGGCTTATTCGCATTTGAGTTCCTCACGTGTGCCCCAAAGAATGAGGTGATTTGATAAAATGCTATGCCCAAGATTACCATCAGAGAGCCAGCGGACTGATGGGCTAAATAGCCTCGGATATCATCAGTTTTTGCCCGATCATGATGGTCAAGTGGATTAAGGCATCCTGTACGTACCAGTTGCGTTGCTCCTGGCAGTATGGGTTCGAATCACTTCTGGGGTGTGAGTTTTGAGTTGCATATAGTCCTGGGGACCATTCAGGCTTCTTCGCATATATATATATATATGTATATATATATATATATATATATATATATATATATATATATATATATATATTATTATTAAATATGACCGAAAAAGTAAGATTAATAATTCTAACACGAATTTTCTCAATCTTTCGTACATTACGCTTCACTGTTGGAGGTAAATCAAAAATCAATTCTCCAAAATTCATTTTTATTTCTAGTCTGACGCGACACGGGCGCGTTTCGTAAAACTTATTACATTTTCAAAGACTTTAGTTCACAAATACACAACTGAATAGAACTTACGTATCTCCGATTTGTTTATATCTACATTTGAGTGAGGTGGATGGGGTGATGTGGCATTAACACAAGACAGAACAAAATGTGGTATTAATAGGGTTCCTACAAGTATCATCAACACAAGACAGAACACGAAACAATGGGTATTGAATAGAAGTGTTTGTAGAAAGCCTATTGGTCCATATTTTTTGATGCTTCTATATTGGAGCGGAGTCTTGAGGTGGGTAGAATATAGTTGTGCAATAATTGGCTGTTGATTGCTGGTGTGACTTCTTGATGTGTAGTGCCTCGCAAACGTCAAGCCGCCTGCTATCGCTTTATCTATCGATGATTTCTGTGTTGTTTACTAGGATTTCTCTGGCGATGGTTTGGTTGTGGGAAGAGATTATATGTTCCTTAATGGAGCCCTGTTGCTTATGCATCGTTAAACGCCTAGAAAGAGATGTTGTTGTCTTGCCTATATACTGGGTTTTTTGGAGCTTACAGTCCCCAAGTGGGCATTTGAAGGCATAGACGACGTTAGTCTCTTTTAAAGCGTTCTGTTTTGTGTCTGGAGAGTTTCTCATGAGTAGGCTGGCCGTTTTTCTGGTTTTATAGTAAATCGTCAGTTGTATCCTCTGATTTTTGTCTGTAGGGATAACGTTTCTATTAACAATATCTTTCAGGACCCTTTCCTCCGTTTTATGAGCTGTGGAAAAGAAGTTCCTGTAAAATAGTCTAATAGGGGGTATAGGTGTTGTGTTAGTTGTCTCTTCAGAGGTTGCATGGCTTTTCACTTTCCTTCTTATGATGTCTTCGACGAAACCATTGGAGAAGCCGTTATTGACTAGGACCTGCCTTACCCTACAGAGTTCTTCGTCGACTTGCTTCCATTCTGAGCTGTGGCTGAGAGCACGGTCGACATATGCGTTAACAACACTCCTCTTGTACCTGTCTGGGCAGTCGCTGTTGGCATTTAGGCACATTCCTATGTTCGTTTCCTTAGTGTAGACTGCAGTGTGGAAACCTCCGCCCTTTTCCATGACTGTTACATCTAGAAAGGGCAGCTTCCCATCCTTTTCCATCTCGTAAGTGAAACGCAGCACGGAACTCTGCTCAAATGCCTCCTTCAGCTCCTGCAGATGTCTGACATCAGGTACCTGTGTAAAAATGTCGTCAACATACCTGCAGTATATGGCCGGTTTCAAGTTCATGTCGACTAAGACTTTTGCTCGATGGTACCCATGTAGAAGTTTGCAAACAGGACACCTAGGGGGGAACCCATGGCGACCCCATCTACTTGCTTATACATGTGCCCATCCGGGCTCAAGAAGGGTGCCTCTTTAGTACAAGCTTGGAGTAGTTTCCTCAGAATATTTTCTGGTATGTCAAGAGGAGTACAGGCTGGATCACGATACACTCTGTCGGCTATCATTCCGATTGTCTCGTCCACAGGTACGTTGGTAAACAGCGATTCTACGTCCAACGAGGCTCTTATCCCTGTGGCCCGTGTGCCCCGCAGTAAGTCAACAAATTCCTTTGGAGACTTCAGGCTGAAGGCGCAAGGAACATAAGGAGTCAGCAGGCCATTGAGTCGCTTCGCCAGTCTGTACGTGGGTGTGGGTATCTGGCTAATGATTGGCCGAAGTGGGTTTCCAGGCTTGTGCGTCTTGACATTTCCATACGCATATCCAGGTTTATATTCCCCAATGATCTTTGGCAGGTGGAGTCCGGATTTCTTGGCGTTCACAGTTTCGATCAGTTTGTTGACCTTTGCTTTTAATTCGGCTGTAGTGTCCTTCGTTACCCTTTGGAACTTAGTTTGGTCAGAGAGTATGAGGTTCATTTTCGCCAGATATTCGTCTTTTTTAAGAATGACATATATTGGCGACTTGTCACCTCTCCTGACAACTATCTCCTTGTTCTCACGAAGGCTTTTAGCTGCCGCTTTGAGCTCGGGGAACAGTATGGTGCTTCTGTAATTGCCTCGATTCTTTCCTCCTTCTGCAATAAGTTCTGCTTGTAAGGTACCTTTGGTAGTGACCTTCTTTTGTGTCTCGAGGTCGAATATGTCGTCCAACAGAATTTCCAACTCTACTTTCCGGGCCATCTCATTCGGTCTGGACATAACATAACAGTTTATGCCCAGATTTAGGAGAGTGACTGGTCCTCAGTGAGGTTAATTCCTGCAAGGTTCAGGAAGCCATCTCTTGGTCGTGGAATTGCCATAGGTCCTCCGTATAATGTTGTTAGTTTCTTGATAATCCTTGTTTCAATGCTGAGGTGATGTCGGTCTGTGAGGATGTCGAGGTGTTGTTCAATGCGGCCAATCATTAGCCAGATACCCACACCCACGTACAGACTGGCGAAGCGACTCAACGGCCTGCTGACTCCTTATGTTCCTTGCGCCTTCAGCCTGAAGTCTCCATAGGAATTTGTTGACTTACTGCGGGGCACACGGGCCACAGGGATAAGAGCCTCGTTGGACGTAGAATCGCTGTTTATCAACGTACCTGTGGACGAGACAATCGGAATGATAGCCGACAGAGTGTATCGTGATCCAGCCTGTACTCCTCTTGACATACCAGAAAATATTCTGAGGAAACTACTCCAAGCTTGTACTAAAGAGGCACCCTTCTTGAGCCCGGATGGGCACATGTATAAGCAAGTAGATGGGGTCGCCATGAGTTCTCCCCCTAGGTGTCCTGTTTGCAAACTTCTACATGGTACCATCGAGCAAAAAGTCTTAGTCGACATGAACTTGAAACCGCCCATATACTGCAGGCATGTTGACGACATTTTTACAGAGGTACCTGATGTCAGACATCTACAGGAGCTGAAGGAGGCATTTGAGCAGAGTTCCGTGCTGCGTTTCACTTACGATATGGAAAAGGATGGGAAGCTGCCCTTTCTAGATGTAACAGTCATGGAAAGAGCGGAGGTTTCCACACTGCAGTCTACACTAAGGAAACGAACATAGGAATGTGCCTAAATGCCAACAGCGACTGCCCAGACAGGTACAAGAGGAGTGTTGTTAACGCATATGTCGACCGTGCTCTCAGCCACAGCTCAGAATGGAAGCAAGTCGACGAAGAACTCTGTAGGGTAAGGCAGGTCCTAGTCAACAACGGCTTCTCCAATGGTTTCGTCGAAGACATCATAAGAAGGAAAGTGAAACGCCATGCAACCTCTGAAGAGACAACTAACACAACACCTATACCCCCTATTAGACTATTTTACAGGAACTTCTTTTCCACAGCTCATAAAACGGAGGAAAGGGTCCTGAAAGATATTGTTAATAGAAACGTTATCCCTACAGACAAAAATCAGAGGATACAACTGACGATTTACTATAAAACCAGAAAAACGGCCAGCCTACTGATGAGAAACTCTCCAGACACAAAGCAGAACGCTCTAAAAGAGACCAACGTCGTCTATGCCTTCAAATGCCCTCTTGGGGACTGTAAGCTCCAAAAA